>JAWZYV010012748.1:0-153167 GCA_038373885.1 Cheiracanthium punctorium | reverse complement strand
ATCAGTTGCTCAAATAAGGGGTGCAGCGGTTGAACAGCGTGGTTTACTCTCCAGGTGGAGCATAGCTCAGGACCCGTACAACACGGATCCCATAACATGGATTGATGATACGATCGTTTCGACCTAAAATTCCTTCGATCATCATCAGTCGTAACACTTCTTCTCACTAAGCAGTGGGAACTGAAAAGGATTCTTTTTCAGTTCCCACTGCTTAGTGAAAAGTCTCATTTCATGTGTGTTTTTTACACATTTATTTATTTCATCTTTTAACACCAGTATTTTGTTTCTTCCTACAGAGATATATTATCAAAGGATAAAGCATATAGCAACATAATATAATCAAGGTAGTGATATTTAGTTAATACACAGGTTATATCAATAATAGTCGCTCGGCTGTCGATCAAACGGTCTGGAGTTTTAGTAGTTTTTTTCAGATGTAACTCATCGTTTATAAAACACTTTCCAAAACATACAAGCATAGGCGCACTCACGGAGGGAACTATGGGGGCTGAAGCCCCCCCTAAAGGTGGGAAATTAGAAGTGAAAAGTATTGAAAATTAAAAATTGTCACTAATGAGTTAAATGTTTTCTTTTTAAAAATTGTCTTCAAATTATTTCTAAAATACTTTTTACCAAAAAAAAGATGTTAGTTTTTAAATAAAAACTTACAGTTAGAGCATGAAACACGGTTAAACTTGCATCACTGAAAAGATCATATAATTATTTGATTCTAAAATGAGTTAATTACATTGCTCGTGGGGTTATGTTCTACGGGCAAGTCGACTAGCACAGAATATTTTGACGTTATAACAGAATTATAACTATAATTGAGGTCACTATAACCGAGTTCAGCAGTATTTGTAGCCCAGCCTCCCCTAAACTAAAATCCTGGGTGCGCCACTGCATACAAGCATGTACCTAACACAAAGTTTACCCTTTTGCTCCCTTTCTCCCAAAGAACCGACGGTTGGCCCCACCCTGGCCGCGTGGATAAGACACTGAACATGGTAAATAGCCGAAGTGTGAAGGTCAAGTGTTCTGTCCTACAGTGTGGATTACACGCACAAAAATGCAGTGTAAATGGCGGAACTTTTGCTGCTTTCTACCCCGTTTCCCCTATGTAGGGGGGAAAAATAGAAAAAAGGGTAAATGCTGGGATTACCTCGCTATCCCATGATGCATTACGCGTTTTCCCCAAAGCTCTGCACTTTTACCCAGGATTTTCCATTTTTTCATTTTAATGGGCTTTTTGTGCTTTCGCAATTTCGTGGTTAAAGTGCTTGAATACGTGTCAGATCCACTGCATCTTTGCAACGAAGATAAGGGAGCAGGTTAAGTCAAATAAGACACTAAAAACTTTTTAATAATTGTCCATAGATTCAGAAAATATTGATGGGAAGGGGGACACGTCCTCCATTCTTTGTTGATAGTGAAAGGCACAACCCGTAGAACATGTAACTATATGCCAATTTCCTTTGCTGATACCTGATGCATGTGCGATGCAAAAAAATTTTTGGGGGTGTCGCCCAAGGCTTTATACTACATTATCATTGGTAATGAAACAAAAATATAAAAAAAATAATTAAAAAAAAATCTAAACTGAATCGTGATAAACTTAAAGCATGACACAGCAGTTTAATAGAAAAAATAAATAAAATAGTTAATGGCGTTTGCACGTAGATGACGCCCGTAAGGAACCAATTAGGGGGAAAAATGAAGTGTCATATTTATTAATTCGATAGGGGGGGGAGGTATTTACGTTTTAAAATATATTTAAGGGAAAAATGAGGGACGGGCTCTCTTCACTTCTAAAACAGATTTCGAGGCTTAAAAAAATCTTCGAAAGGTAAGTTCTTTCTTCATAATTCTTTGAAAGAGTTACAATTCAGTTCATTGAAAGTTTTTTTTGTGTACTTCCAGTACTTCCTAACAGTCGAAAATTGATCTGATGGGGATTTGTCCATTTGTTTGCCTTTCCGTGTTTCGTTTAGCGTAGAAATGATCAATTGTCGCGATCCTCTTAAACACATTTTTCCTGTATTACCTGTCCGCTTGCTTTATATTTGGCCGTCATTCATGGTACAGTAAAATTTTATGTATTGTTTGTTTACAAGTAACATATACTTTAACACGAAGTTCTTAAAATTTACATAAGGGGGGGTCTTCATATTTAATTTTTCGACTTCATCTTTTTCAAATAGCAACACCTTATTTTTACTGTATCAAACAAAAGAAAGCCTTTAAGTTACCCTAAATATAAATTTTCACCAATTTTATACGATCATTTCCGCAGATATTGCAACCATTTTATTGCGCGATTTTTAAGGGTTATCTCCAAATTGAAAACAAACAGTATATGAAGATTCCGATTTTTTTTTTTTTTTTCTATTAACAAGCAATATTGTTTTTGTTGTTTTCGTGTCCACGATAGGAACTAAAGTGGACCAAAGGTGGTCCACACAACCTTGCCGATATCGAGACAGATTAACAAGCAATGAAAATACATAATATTTACTCGGAAAATAATGTTTCTGGTCATTTGTTTCGAGCTTTTGTATTGAGAATGTGAAAAATAACGTCATTTATCTTTCCGTCTAATTTAAAATCGGCAATTGAAAATTGAAAATATATAAAACGATTAAGACAATGGAATATAGAATACTGTATAATAAACAAAATTCTTTTTACTTATAACTTTTGAGGAAAAAAAATTGAGAAATTTATTGTTTAAAATAACGATTTTTATAATTTGCATATAATTGAAGCATGAACCGAATATTTGACATTACAGTTTAATTAACGCAACAGTTACTTATGGTTTATTTAGAATTACAGACTTTTCCATTTATATTGCATCCGAATATGATCTAATTCATATTCGTTTAGGCTTGAAATCGGGCCTCAACATGGCGAAGTGGATAAGACACTGAACATGGTAGACTTTAAATTTCATATTTTCGCCTTGTGTGACATTCACTGAACAATGGCACTAAACGCACTGCAGCATTTAAAAAAAAAAACTCAATTCTCCACCCTCGTGATATGCAAATGAAATTTGAACGTTTAACTTATTAATGATGTGCGTATTAAGGTTCAGAGGCGTAGCAAGAAATGTATTTTCGATAGTAGGGGGTATGAGAAATAGTGTAACGCCCCTCTCTCCCCCCCCCCCCTTGAAAAATAAAAGAAAGAAAGTAAAAGAAAAGAAATTTCAGCACGACTCAAAAGTAATAACCCGTGCTAACTTTTTTTGTAAAAGTTCAAAAATATAGATTTTAATCTCCTTTGAACGTGTGTTTTTAATGGTTAATATATTTTGTTCATAACTACATTTAAATTGAAACTTTTCAAAAAGTTCTGGCAGTATGCATTTAACTTAATACTACTAATAAAAAATAGAAAGCAATTATAAAAACCCTTTCGAAAAAAAAAATATTTTGAAAATAAGATATTTCATTACATCAGTAGTTTTATAGAAAATTATACTGAATATAGTTAATGAAAATAAATTACTTCTAGGATGTCTAATATCAGCTTACTAATGACCTAAAACATTAATCCAAAGTTTTAAGGGTTTTCTTTCCACGATTCTATAAGGATGTTCGGAAAGTAACTTCGTTTTTTCCCAACAGAGGACTTAATTGTATTTTTCCTCAGCCAACTTCACAGTAAACCCTTTGAGGCGCAACCCTTTCCCAATGCTGAAAAAAGGGCAGCCGTTGTCATCGCTCGACTTAACTACCAGCAAGATGGCGGACGATCGAAACGTTCATCGGGTGCTACAGATCTAGAGACCCTTTTTTGACGCAGCTGGCTGTGCCCGCACAGCCTGCAGTCTCTAGATCTGTGGCACGCGATGAACGTTTCGATCGTCCGCCATCTTGTTGGTAATTAAGTCGAGCGATGGCAACGGTTGCCCTATTCTCAGCATTGGGCAATCTATCCAGCTGTTATCGCATTCTCCCATTTTTCAGCAGATGTCAGTGCTGTTAAAAATAATCGTGACCATTTTTTTACGGGAAATGACGTGCTAAAAAGTAAAAGATTCTCGTGGAGCTATGTCACCCGCAACTATTTTTATAGAAATCAAATCTATTCTTCGTGACTGGCAACAGCCAAAACGTCAGAGTTTGGTGTTCCCAGAGCGGGAACACTGCGAGTTAAAGGGTTAAGCCGCCTAATCAATATTATATTTTGATAGCTTATATAGAAAGCTTGCTTGCGAAAAAAAGTTCGAGTGATTCTACGCAGTATTTTTTGGTTGTCACACTTTCAAATATGGAAACTGAAAGCATGACATGTTTTGCTTTATCAAAAGAAAAGAGGTTTAAGAAAGAAAAAAGAATTCGATGTGTAAGGAGAAGAGGTATTCAGAGAGCGCCAGTGCCAAAACTGGTTTTCAAAATTTTTATCCGGCAATTTTGATTTTGAAGGCACACCACGTTCTGGAAGGCCATTCGAAGCTGGTGAAGACACAATAAAGACATTCATTGACGAAAACCGACGAATAACAACTCGCGAGATTAAATTTATCGAATTCGACCATTCACGATCATTTGAAATGCCCCAAAGCTCGACAAATGGTTTCCTAATGTTCTTAAAAAAACGAAATGACTTTCTGAACAATCCACTACTTAATCAGTCAAAATTTATTCGCTATTCTATTTAGCAATGACAGATGTTCTACAAAAGTTCTGAAGAGTTTCTTTTAAGGTACAGCCAACTGTGGACATATTGAGCTTTCAGCGTAGGGAACGCAAATCATTAGCCCTTTTCAGATACATTAGGAAAGTGCAAAGCACTTTTCGGCAGGGCTTCGAACCGGAACTCAACCGAAAACCGGGTAAAACCGTCATTTTGGTCGGAACGAAAAAAAGACATCATAAAAAGACAGCGTGCCAAAATAGAGCTTCAAAAATTGTGATTCTAGCGGGCCTGCTTGTGCACTCCGAAAGAGGCCTACGGACGTTTCCTCATTGGTTACATTCGGCTGTTAGATGACGTATCTAAGTGGTGGAACCAATAAGTGAGCATCCGTAAGCCTCTTTGGATGACTCATCGGAGTGCACAAGCAGGCCCGGTAGAATCACGATGGCCCCGACCCATCTCAACCTATTATCCCTTTAAGTAGTAGAATCGTCTTGTTTACAGTTCCTCTGCTTTAGAAAACATCCAGTATATTTAAAGTGACCACTTTTTCTGAACCGAAAATCAGGACACTTCTAAACAGCAGAGGCGGGAGGGGTAAAAATCAATCCCGACCCCCCCCCCCCTCAGATTTTTTTTTTCCTACGCATAATTTGATTTTCTACTTTTATGAGAAAAATGAGTTGGAAAAAATATAGCAAATATACAGATAAAATAGGCCTAAAATAATTTTATTGTTAATTTTTGGATAACTTTCCAAAATAGTTTGCTTTCTAACACTAGCTATAGAATCGCCATCCATCGATTATAGGTTTGTATTAATACATATTATAGAACAATCATTTTCATCAATAAAAAAATGGTGTTAAATACAAGTAACAAAAAACTGTTTTAAATAACACAATAATTTTCATGTGAATTTATTCCCGATTTATTTTGCAATTATTTATTTATTTTTCCTAAAGCAGGACTTTGGCGGGACAGTTATAGAAAAGCGAGACATTTTAGGGTTCTGATGGGACAGCAGGACATATTGGTAAAAATCAGGTCTGTCCCGCCAAAAGCAGGACGTCTGGTCACTTTAATTATATTGCTTCTCGATTTCCTGTTTTGATCTTCACTAGTACTTTTCTGTCTCAGTTTCGCGTGTAATTACTTGTAGAAGGAAAATTTAATTCAGTTGAATAAGCTAGAAGTACAGATGACTTTTTAACCCTTTGAGGCGCAACCCTTTCCCAATGCTCAAAAAAAAAGGGCTTTCCCTAGCCGTTGCCATTGCTCGACTCAACTACCAGCAAGATGGCGGACAATCGAAACGTTCATCGCGTGCCACAGATCTACAGACCCTTTTTGACGACAGCTGGCTGTGCGGCTGCTGCGATCGCCAGCTGTCGATTATGTGTCACACACTACACATAATCGACATAATCATGACCTACTTGTCGTATCGTACATGCTGGTTAATTGTATCAATTCGCATCATGTACCAATTTAAAAAATAATAAAATCGTCTAGATTTTGATAGAATTACGTCTTTTATTTATCATAGAATTATATTTTTAGTACACACACACACACACAAATAAGAATATACATAAAATAAAATTATTCATTCGGAACTGAATCGATATATATGTATAATTTTTTTTAGTTGAACCGGAACGAAAAAAAATTACAGTTGGAATCACGCTTTTCGGTTCAATTATAGAGAACTTGAGACTTATCTTTAAAAAATTCCAAAAACGGCAGAGGGGATATTGTTCGATGCCTATTCTCATGAATGGCGTATTTTGTGTTCGAGTCGACAGGAACAGATCACCGAGTATTTGTCCCAATACATTTGAATTTGCCAGGCAGGGGTGTCAAGTATTTTTGTTGATGAGTGCCACTATCTTAACAAAAAAATGTCATGCGCGCGTGTGCCACGGACAAAATTTTAATTTACTAAAAAATGTTATTTAGAGGATAGTTATGGAATTTTAACACTAT
Organism: Cheiracanthium punctorium; assembly: GCA_038373885.1. Taxonomy (NCBI): domain Eukaryota; kingdom Metazoa; phylum Arthropoda; class Arachnida; order Araneae; family Cheiracanthiidae; genus Cheiracanthium; species Cheiracanthium punctorium. The sequence goes on along the minus strand of JAWZYV010012748.1, from coordinate 146,531 downwards.
TAAAACACATAAATTTTTTATGTAAGTTAAACAGTGGAGTCAAAAGAAAAAAAATTGAAACAAATAAAACAAAAGTACAAATTTAGGTTTATGGTTAACAAACATTTTTAAAGGTTGAGTCATCATGTTTTGTAAAAAATAAAAATGAATGACTTCAAACATTTAATTTTAAATAATTAATTAATGCGACTATTGAATGAGTGGTTTCTTTTACCAAGTCATCCAGATTACTTCTTAACGAGACTAAAAAAATTAGGTCATTTAGGAGCAAATCAGGTAATCTTGAACGATATGTTGGATTGTATTGTGTTCGTAATAGAAAGCATTTCTTCACAAACATACATCCATCCAAGATCCAAAACGTGCCACTGCTAAAACTTCGCCGTGTGAGACTGAGGCACGCGTGCCGCGGGTTGGCCATCCATGGTCTAGGCTAACATATCTGTGCTCTAAACTCTTTGTACATCAGTGACAGAGAAAAAAAAAGTTGCAATTTGCTTAGCAATAAAATGTTGAAAGTTAAAACCTACTCAGGGTTACCACTCGGTTTCTGAAACAAAATTCCCAGATTTTCCCGAGTTTTCCCAGAACCATTCTGATAAAATTCCAGACTATGCTGTTACAATGAACATAATTGCCATATCAATACAGATAATCATGAACTCTTTGCACACCTAACTCAAGCCATATTTGTAGCATTCCAGGCATACTGAAAATAAAGAATTATTTATAAATCCGATTTCTGATAATTTTCCTACTCTTTAAAGATTCTCTAGGCTTTTAACCAAAATTTGCAATTTTCTCACATTTTTTTTTTTAAAAATCAAATTCCCTACTATTCCAGGGTTGTCATTGTCAGGTTACCCCTGACCATTGACAACCGTATATGCACCAAAAAATTCATTTCCTGTCATGTCACCTATAAGCCCATCTTGGCTTGGATGAATTACATGATCACTATAATCATCCGCGATTCCATGATGATAACAAGAAATGAATGCACAGTTAACTGCCAACATTGCTACTGCCAATTAAATGTCTTTTTTTGTTTGTTTTTGTTCCTTCTTCTTCTTGTGATTCTTTAAAAAAAACTGGTGCTGTATTTCTAATCATGAGTAATTGTTCCTAACGAAAAGTACATTTTATTGTATTTCTGATATTAAAATAACATTATTACCTATATACAACAACAGATGCTCAATTTGTCACCAATGAAAAGCATTTTCCTCGCCCTATCATTTGCAATCTGTGCAGACTCCTTGCTGTTCGACAACGATGAAAAAGTACAGACTTCATCAGGACCCATCCAAGGAGCTACAGTATTTTTCGGAGGTCGTACTGTCAAGCAGTACCTTGGTATTCCTTTTGCAAAGCCCCCAGTGGGAGACCTGCGATTCAAAAAACCGCAACCTATAGAGCCGTGGACTGAAACTTTGATGGCCGATAAGATGCCTCCGGCTTGCATTCAGTACCTGATATATCCCTTCCCTTGGTACGATTTTGAGGACGGTAAAAGTGAAGACTGCCTCTACTTGAACATATGGGTTCCGAACAAACTGTTGAAAATTGGCAAGCCGAAGTTTCCAGTTATGTTCTGGATATACGGAGGTGGCTTCACTGTTGGATCTAACAGGAAACCTCTGTACGAAGGCCAAGGTTTAGCAGCTGAAGGCGGTATCATCGTTGTGACGATAAATTACAGAATGTCTGCCTTTGGATTTTTGACATCTGGTACTGATGCAGCGCCTGGAAACGTTGGTAAGTAGGTGATGGTATATACTTTGGAATAAATTCATGTTAAATTCCCCAATTAACTAATATTTTTTAAAGTGAAAAACAGGGAAAATTTACAGGTAGACCCCCCTATAACTAGGGTTCATTTAACACGGCGGAAAAATTGGGATTTTTTTTCTATAACACGTTTGACTTGTAAAAGTCGGTGGAAAAATGAGACAGGTATTTTTGTATTACCTGTTAATACTTCTGACGCTGATCATGTGTTTTTTACTCGTTCAACACGCATTCTGGTAACGGGCTTTAATTCTATTAGAGAAAAGCGGCCAGTGTAAATTGAAAAAATGTCCAAAATAAGGTCGGAAATAAGACTCCGTTAAGAAAAATTTCCTCTCGTTCATTTACAAAATGTTGCACTTTTTAAATTTTAGGACTCCCGTACGAAAACATTCCCAGTTATTAAAATGTGCCCCATACACTCATGAGGTGATGTACCAAATGTGAGCCTTTCATCATACAACTCCACAGAGATATCTTTAAAGAAAGAGGATCAGGGACTGCACATGATTTTGAATGTAAACGCTTATTGCAAAAGTGGAGAAAAAAAATATTTTCTTTCGTAATTTCTGTACGACCCCTGAAATGCGATCATTCGAAGTGATTTTTTTGACTTCGAGAGCCATTGAAAAGTGGTTTAAGTCAGCGTTATATATATCATCTTCGTATCTCTGACACTTTTTAAGGTATATTTTTAAAATTGTGTATGTCACCTCATGTGTGTATGGGGCATATTTTAATAACTGGGAATGTTTTCGTACGGGGGTCATATAAAAATTTAAAAAGTGTCATTTTTTTTGTAAATAAACGAAAGGAATTTTTCCTTAACGAAGTCTTACTTGCGAAAACATTTTGAACATTTTTTCACTTTACACTGCCCACTTATCTCTAATAGATAAAGAATTAAAGCCCGTTAAAAAATCAAAGCTTCGACTTCCACTATTATATTTCAATACCATTATTCTTATGTGCATGGTAATTTTTGCCGCCTCTTGCTAACTCCCATTACACTTCTAGAAGCATAGCCGTGTGTCTTACCACATTCTGTATTTAGAGATTTTTTTTCTCATTTTATACAAGATACAGAATTACAAATAAGCTGAACGTGTTACAATCACAAATATCTGTTGACATCAGAATGTAGGATTCAGTTTAAAGGCTCATACTTGGAAATATCTTATTTTTTGGAGACGATTTCACGATTTTAAAATAAGTATTTAAATGTTTCATTTAATGTCTTAATTACTTACCTGAGTTAAATCCAATGTTCTCAATCTAATGTCCTCAATGGAAAACGTAATTGTTTGTTTATTGCGTTAAATACTTATGTCCTTAAAGGAAGATAAAATACAATGGTCCCCATACACAATGGTTTACAATTGTTACCAGTATGTCATTACCCAAATTCGTTCCACAGCTAACTAAGTGCATCTGTGATTATCAATTAGACAGCGTTGAGTTATAGTTTAAATACGAATATTTATGCTCCACGTTGAGCTATGGTTTAGATAAGAATATTTATGCTTCGCTTTGATTTTACCTTTATAAAAGTACTCCTCATCTGAAAACATACGGAGACTTATTTCATCCTTTGTTAATAACCTCATCCATCACTTCAAAAAATTGCAGGCTTAGTCATAATATTAAAACCATTTGCTGTAAATGTTTTAATAATTTTCGTAAATAACTTTGTGTACGACTTTTCTTCAGGTATGTATGACATGCTGGAAGCCCTTAAGTGGGTTAACGAAAATATAGAGGCATTTGGAGGAGATCCCAACCAAGTTACTTTAGCTGGCCAGAGTGCGGGCTCCATAGCTATAGGCTTGCTTTGTACATCTCCCTTGACTAAAGGACTTTTCAGGGGAGTTATCATGGAAAGCGGTTCTCCTGCATATCTCTTCGCTAAGAACAATACAGTCAACATAGCAAGAAGTCAGAAAATTGCAAAAGCACTTGGATGCGCTGATGAAAATTTCACCATTTACGACAATCCAGAGGCTGTAGTTAATTGTCTGAGAGGTAAGGCTTTCTTTTTATGCATGGGTTTTGCTCTGAATAAAGAGTTCATATATAAAGTAATTTGCTATATTTAGAAGAACAATACTCCTTTAAGGAGTTCTCATGCAAAATTTAAATTACTTTCAATTGGTTTGTATACAAATGTTCTCGCTTTTTCGGTTTCAAGTGAAATCCAGTTATAAAAGTTTCGTTAGCATTAGGCAAATTTTTGATCAAGGTTTCGATATTTCATCCTCCTCATCATTCTCAAAATGGATATACATTGTAAAAAAAATGCCGTGACATTTACGGCGAAACCACCTCAAAAATTTACGGTAAATCCCCGTATAGCCTATATGCAACCATTTCGCCGTAATTAGGAGGAAGCCATTCCGATGAACTCGATGCATATCCTCGACAAGTAAAAAGCATTTCATTAAAAGAATTAATGACTAATTTAACATTCTTAAAATAATTGTTAGAGGTTTATCTAAAGTTTAATTTTCGATTTTTCTTTTATAATGTGCAGCGTAAATCTTACAAAATACAGAATAAAACAAATCAGTAAATTAAATACAAAAAGTATCAGTAAATTAAATTTGTTAGTATATTGTTTGGAGTAAAGAAAAAAAACTTTAGTTGCGAAAAATCTCGATACTCAGATTTTGTAAAACATCGATTTTAACTATCTCATCATTGACAAGCTTCTGCAATTACTGTATTTTCTTTGCTTCAAACAAGGACAGACTAATTTACCGGCTTTAATCCTTCCAAATCAGATTAGTCTTTTCTTTTATAACCCTTTGAGGCGAAACCCTTTCCCAATGCTGAAAAAAGGGCAGCCTTTGCCATCGCTCGACTTAAGGCTGCTCTACCTGAAAACGGAGGATTTCGGTTGATTTTCGACCAAGATAGGGAGTAAACTTATAATCACATAACTTTGAGAATTTTCAGAATGTTTCCTCTAAAACTAGAATAAGAACTGACATTGCGATAAAATTTGAAAAGTTATTTAATTTTTTTTTAATATTATTAAACTTGACACTTTTTTAGAGAAAACGCTATTTTCTCGAATTTTACCCAAGATTAGAAATAAATTTACGATTATATAATTATGAGAATTTTCAGAATGTTTCCTCAGAAACTAGATTGAGAACTGACATTGAGATAAATTTTGAAAAACAATTTAATTTTTTTTTTAAATAGTGAAACTTGGCACGTTTTCAGGGGAAAACGATTTTGATAGACTTTAAGATGAGAAATGAACTTATGATGCTAGAACTATGAAAATTTTTAGACTTTTTTCAGAAACCATACTGTGAACTGAAACAAATTTCAAATTGGAAAAGTTACCTCATTTTTTGAAAAAAAATTAATTAAACATGCCACTTTTTCGGAGAAGTCTGCTTTTTGGTTAACTTTCACTACAGATAAAAAAATAAACTTACATTCCTAGAACAATGAAATTTTTCAGAATATTTCTTCGGGAACTGTACTGTGGACTACTGCAAATTTAAAATCTGAATAACCAGTCAGTTTTCATAAAAAAATAAGAAGGAAAAACATGGTTTTTTAAACTCAAATTCAAAATTGGCTGACTGAAAAATTTTCTTTCAAAAGTAACTTTGAAGTACAAATTTATAGATGTATTTAAGAATGTTTTGGGGCCAAAAATGTACTGCATTTTGCTTTTACACATTTTATAAGTGAAACTCGTAATGGTTTATGAAACCTAATGAACATGGCTTCTGATCAAGATTTAAAATAAAATTACAGTATAAAAGCTACTGAAAAATTTATAATGGTTCTTCTGAAACTACTTTACGACGCTTTATGAACATTAAGTTTATAGGAGCAATTTAATTCAAAAAATAAGTAATAAAATGAAGATGATATTTTAGACGGAAATTCAAAACATTTCAGCAGTTTTATCGCGTTTCAATCAAATTTCATTTGAAAAAATCAACTCGCGCTGATCTCTAATACTTACTACACTATTTTACATCAAGAAAAGTCCATTTTATCGTTTCAATTTTAAAGTTATAATAATATTTCTAAATTTTTTCAGAGAAATTCTAAAAAATACAGCTAACAATTGTGTCCATTACATGAATAAAGATGGCGCGACATGTACACTTGAACCCCCAAACTACCCATTTTTCAGGCTTTTCCCCTAGTCCCCGATTCGACTTTCGCTCGTCAGGTTAAACAGCCTTAACGACCAGCAAGATGGCGGACGATCGAAACGTTCATCGCGTGCCACAGATCTAGAGACCCTTTTTTGACGACAGCTGGCTGTGCCCGCGAGAACATCTATCCAGATGTTCTCGCGTTCTTCCATTTTTCAGCAGATGTCAGTGCTGTTAAAAATAACCGTGACCATTTTTTTTTACGGGAAATGACGTGCTAAAAAGTAAGGAAAATTGTGGCGTCATATGTATTAGCATGCGAGAGAAAATGGTATACATATGTATTTTTTTTCTTCCAAATTTCTATTTGTTAACCCTTTGAGGCGCAACCCTTTTCCAATTCTGATAAAAGGGCAGCCGTTGGGCACAGCCAGCTGCGTCAAAAAGGGGTCTCTAGATCTGTGGCACGTGATGAACGTTTCGATCGTCCGCCATCTTGCTGGTAGTTAAGTCGAGCGATGGCAACGGCTTCCCTTTTTTCAGCAATGGGCAATCTATCTAGCTGTTCTCGCATTCTTCCATTTTTCAGCAGATGTCAGTGCTGTTAAAAATAACCGTGACCCTTTTTTTTACAGGAAATGACGTGCTAAAAAGTAAAGGATTCTCGTGGAGCTATGTCACCCGTAACTATTTTTTATAGAAATCCAATCTATTCTTCATGACTGGCAACAGTCAAAACGTCAAGAGTTTGGTGTCCTCACGGCGAGGACACCGCGCGTTAAAGGGATAATGTCTTTCAATAATGACATATGTGTGGTCGTAAAGCATACTTACTTTTTACTTTCCGAACATGTACCCTGTAAGGAAAGTATTGTAATCATGAAAAAATTCGAATTCGAGATTTTGGTGTATTTACACGTTTTGAGGTCTTCCGAATTCATTTATGCTATTTTTACGAGATGTATGTATGTATGTGTGTGTGTGTATGTGTGTTTGTGTGTATGTGAGTGAACACGATAGCTCCTGAACAGGGCATGCGATTGAGCTCCAATTGGGTATATATGTTATAAACCACCGTCGCAAGACCGGTATTGATTTTGGTGTGTATAGGACTTACAGTTTTTCCACAGGGCTACGACAAAGATTTTTTTTACATTATGGCCTATGGAGGAAAATTCTGGAAAGTGCGCCAGCGTTTAAACGGTACATTCGATTGAGCTCAAATTGGGTATACATGTTATAAACCACCGTCGCAAGACCTGTATTGATTTTGATGTGTATAGGACTTACAGTTTTTCTACAGGGATAAAATAAAGATTTCTTTTACATTATGGCCTATGGGGAGAAATTCTTGAAAGGGCGCTAGCGTTTAAACGGTACATTCGATTGAGCTCAAATTGGGTATACATGTTTTAAACCACCTTCGCAAGACCTGTATTGATTTTGATGTTTATAGGACTTATAGTTTTTCTACAGGGCTACGACAAAGATTTCTTTTACATTATGGCCTATGGGGAGAAATTCTTGAAAGTGCGCTAGCGTTTAAACGGTACATTCGATCGAGCTTCAATGTGGTATATATGTCTGACTGATTCATCGATTAAAATTTATTTAAATGCTTGGTAATGATCTTAATCGTAAGTGTTCGGAAAGTCGAGTGGAGTCACTCCAGATTTTTTTTTTTTTTTTTAGGTGTCGATGCATTTGAGATAGCCAAGACTATAAATTCATTCCATCCGACCTCTGCCAGGTCTTTCTTTCCGAATTACGGTGACGAGATTCTACCGGAGAACGCAAGAATCGCGCTGATCGAAGGGAACTTCCACAACGTCTCCGTCCTCATCGGCAACAACGAGGACGAGGGATCGTTCCAGCTTTCGACGGGCCATCCCGACCAGTTCGGCTTCTTCGGAGAGAAAGACCCCAGGGTCAACATGTCCTACGGAGAATCCCTGCTGAGGGAGACATTCGGCGACTTCGACAATGCGACGGCGGTGGTCCAGCACTACCTGGGAGACCTGCGGGACGACGACTACCGCAGGATTCGCGAGCAGGTCTGTGATGTAGATCACATATCTAATTTAATAATCGTTTACTTTGGCTTTCTTTAAACCCTTTGAGGCGCAACCCTTTCCCAATGCTGAAAAAAAGGGCAGCCTTTGCCATCGCTCGACTTAACTACCAGCAAGATGGCGGACGATCGAAACGTTCATCGCGTGCCACAGATCTAGAGACCCTTTTTTTGACGCAGCTGGCTGTGCCCGCACAGGCTGCTGTCTCTAGATCTGTGGCACGCGATGAACGTTTCGATCGTCCGCCATCTTGCTGGTAATTAAGTCGAGCGATGGCAACGGTTGCCCTTTTCTCAGCATTGGGCAATCTATCCAGCTGTTCTCGCATTCTTCCATGTTTCAGCAGATGTCAGTGCTGTTAAAAATAATCGTGACCATTTTTTTACGGAAAATGACGTGCTAAAATGTAAAAGATTCTCGTGGAGCTATGTCACCTGCAACATTTTCATAGAAATCAAATCTATTCTTCGTGACTGGCAACAGCCAAAACATCAGAGTTTGGTGTTCCCAGAGCGGGAACACTGCGCGTTAAAAGGTTAAGCCAGAACAGCTGGAACGCGAGAACAGCTGGATAGATTGCCCAATGCTGAAAAAAGGGCACCCGTTGCCATCGCTCGTCTTAACTACCAGCAAGATGGCGGACGATGGAAACGTTCATCGCGTGCCACCGATCTAGAGACCCTTTTTTGACGCAGCTGGCTGTGCGGGGGCACAGAGAATATCTCGCAGAGCACTACCAGCACAGACCAGGTCCAAGTCGACGGACACGTGTCGCAGAACTCAGAGATCCGCTGCAGAACAATCACATTGAGGAAAGGAGGGTTACAGGAGAGAACAATTATTCAAAGTAAGTTATCATCGAAAAGGCGTCTGACTGTCTGTGCTCTTCCATTATCCCAACGTACCCGAAAAAAGAACCACACCACATACACGCACATAACGGTAAATATGTCTGCTCGAGAAAAAGTTTGTTACTTTGAGTGCAATGCTTCTATAATTTTAAATAATTTGAAAACGCATTATCTTTGATTGAGCGCATTATCTTTGGATGAAACAGCATCGAGCTCTTTCATCCAAAATATATCGGTGAAACATCGCGCAATTAATGAAACGAGCACTTCTGGTTTCTTAGTTCCATCTAAAAGATCGCCAGAAAAAGTAAATTATCTGACAATCTTAAACAGAAACTGTACTTTATAAAACACTTTTTTACGTGACATATAGTGCTGATGAGAGAAAACGAATTATTATGCATATTAAATTGAAACTTTTGATCAATTTTTCGAGGGTGGGGGGGCAATTATGGCCTTTGGCCTAGGGCGCAAAAATGTGTAAATCCGGCCCTGAAAATAGTTTTAAGTATTTAACGTCTTTTTATTGTATTGCAACTAAATGTATCGAACCTGGATTTTCATGTGTCACAACGCAGTCTTAATAATTTAAAACAGCCTAACTAAATAACAACTTCTTTACAAGGTCTACACCGCCAGCGGGGACTACAGCCTCCTGTGCCCGACGGTGTATTTTGCCGAGAGCTACAGCGCGGCCGGGAACAACGTGTACTATTACTTCTTCGTCCATCGTCCGAGCACTACTCCGTGGGCGAAGTGGATGGGGGTAGCACACTTCGAGGAAATCCAGTTCGTCTTCGGAGTTCCGCTGAAATCGCCTCGAAGCTACACCAGCGCAGAGGGTCGTTTGAGCGGAAGAATGCTGCGGATGTGGTCCAATTTTGTGAAATATGGGTAAGCGAATGAGTTCCAGAAACCGTTACACTTGCTTGCATTACATTCTCCAAATAATAATGAATTTTTTATTTATTTATTTATTTATTTTAGCACCAGAGTGCTATTAATTTCAACCTTGCTTTTTTGTGTAGACACGATTTTGGTACAATTTTCGCGTCGAGTCAGTTTTGAAATGTGTTTGCCAGATAATGTGGAGAGGGGCGGGGGCCGTTTATAAACTGTTGAAAGTAGCACAAGGTTTGCAATTTTTGATAATGGATCGCTAAATTTCGCGCCAAAACGCGACAATTTATTATAAATATATTTCGAGTATAGTTAGAAAACGCCTGGCAAATATTGTAAAATAGTTTTAGTAGGCGATTTTAATATAGATTTTAATTCCGAAGAAGTGTTTTATAGAGCAGAGAAGACAAATACGGTACACTCATAGATTATTATACACTTTCCAAATGGTATTTATAAAAGTGAAGTATGGTTTGACTATGCCTGGCAAAAATTATTAAACAGTTTTGGTAGGCGATTTCAATGTAGATTTCTATTCCGAAGAAGTGGTTTATGGAACAAGGAAGGAAAACACGGTACACTCATGTATTATGATGCCCATTCCAAACAGTATTTAAAATGTCTACGGGAAATGTCTTTGCGGTATAGTTGGAATATGCCTTCAGAAGATTGTAAAACAGTTTCAGTAGTTGATTTTAAGATAGATTTCGATTCCAAAGATGTGTTTTACGGTTCAAGTTAGAGTTGATTCCTATTTTAACGCCCCTGCTCTCGGGAACCTAAAAAATCCCGCACTTTGGCGAGATTTGCAGTCATGGGTCTCTAGGACATATGGACAAGTTTCAACGCTCCCAAAAGAACTATATGAAAACTAAAGTGAACAAATTAGCGATAAACGTACCTGTAAAGGAATTTGAAGACAATTATTAAAACTACATTCATTGGCAACCCAAAATAAATAAAAATGTAACGGAATGCTTTACTTACTGTTGTGCTAAATAGCCATTTTAATTCTAAATTACGATTGCCACATAAATATAAAAAATCGTCGTAGTACCTCCATATGTTTAATGATCGCCACCTTGGCGAGAGTCGGGGCGTTAAAGTAGGAATCAACCCAGAAAGAGAAACACGGCACACTCATGGATTCTGATGGACATTCGAAACAATATTTAAGACGGTGAAGTATAGTTGTAATATACTTGGCAACGATTGTAAAATAGTTTAAATAGGCGATTTTAAGATAGATTTCGATTCAAAAGATTAGTTTTATGAAACAAGTAAGAAAAATACGGTACAGTCATGAATAATGATACACTCTCCAAGTTAATGGAATAAGGAAGAAAAATAGGGACGACGCATAAACCATCATACGGTTTTAATATATAGCACTTTGGTGCGTATTTAAAATCTGAAAGTGTTTCAGATTTTCTTCCTTTTATTTTATTTTATTTTTTATCTTTTAGGAACCCAGGAAAGCTTCAATGGCCATTATATTCCAGGGAGAATCCTCAGTATCTAACATTAGACACCGGAACACGGCTGTCATACGGTCAAGGTCCGCACAGAAATAACTGTGATTTCTTTAGACCCTATTTTGGATTCGACTGATTTATGAATACTATAAAATGCATTTATTATATCTATAAAACTATAATATATTAAACGAGATTAACATGTGCGTGCTTTCTTCTGTACATTTGACTCACGTGCACTGTGACTATACGACCAGTTTCCTTCAAACAAATGTGGTAACATATCGCACACATTTTGTCAAAAGCATCCATAAAAATTTTGATGTCATGTCTGTGTTCGATTTCGATGTCTACACGTGACCGGACATACAGTACTTTAAATCCTTATTTTCCTCTTATACTTCAGAGATGAGAAATTGAATTTCAAACGAATTTAAAAAATCAGTATCTTTATTCAGTAAAAGGCAGCCTCTTTTTAGGATTTAGAAATACGCTCTTCAATAACGGTTCTCTGTACAGAAAATCATTTTTTTCAACGTCCTAAGTTACAATAATACGAACTGATTGAATTAACTGACTCCGCTGGGATTTTTTTTACGGCAGTCAAACGTGGCTGACGAGATATACAGGCTATGACAGGCGCGTAGCCAGGAACATTTTTCGGGGGGGGAGGGAGGGGATATGAACTTCTATGTGTATAAATAGACGGAATTTCTGCACAGCATTAATCTTGTGACCACTAATCCAAAAATTTCGGGGGGGGGAGATATATCCCGATATCCCTCCCCCTGGGCTATGGTACCCCTTTGCATTCGAAGAGTCATGTGACGAGGTATTGTGAGCATCTTAGCACAAAATAAGCATAGAAATATGGTTACACCCTCTAGGTCACATGACACTTTGAGTGCAAAAGGGTGTGACCAAAGTGTCAGCACCGCAGCCTATCTATCTCGTCAGCCACGAAGTCAAAAATGTGACGCCTCAAGTTAAAAATTGCAGCAAATTGATACACTCTGACGAAAAATTTACGTCATATCGAAGTAAAATCACAATTTGTGTGATTCTAAATAGCTCACCGAGATTATACATACTTTGACATTTCTCATGAGGTTAAAAGAAATAAACTATTCTCTTTTGCTGAACCGAGGATGATTTAAATACATAAATTCAGCATTTCAGATTCCATACGAATTGTTTTTATTTTTACACTCGAGCGAAGTATTTTAAATTTTTTAGCTATGAATAACAGACTATAAACTTTTTATATTTTACTTTTTATTTTTTACTTTCCTTTTAAATGTACAAATGGTTTTGTATACATTACATTAAAAGTGTTTGTTATATTCATAAATTTTCTACGGGTTTTCTAATCTTTTTGTGGCTGCCTTAGTGGTAAAAGGTTATCGATTTTGCATATACGCAAATCGCCAAAGAATTAAAAGTCGCCATGACTGACAAATACTTAAGCTAACGTTTGTTTGGTGAATAATTTGCAGAATAAAACATGTTTTCAAAAAAATAGTTTTGACGAATTATATTTTAAAACTTGTTAACGGAGGATTGGAAGGAGTGAATGATTTTTAAATATTATAATGAAACTGCTTGGATATTTCCCTGCAATGGCGGCTTTCTTTCTTTCTTTCTTTCTTTTTTTTTTTTTTTCGATTCTTTGACGACGTACCGATGTGCTTAATCCATAACCAGTTGCCATTATGGTTGCCAGTAAAAAATTCTTCATAAAGTTTTATGCATAATCCTTGGCACAGTGGCTTATTTAGCACCTCGAATTGTTTCATCTTGCTGTGGTGGCAACAAAGCCGCAAGTGCAGAATCATTGTTTATGTAAAAGAATTTCATGAGTAACGCACGATATTGTTAACTAACAACATTTCTGAAGCGGAAGACCAATGCATTGGTTAGGAAACAGATGTTTTATTTCTCTGCGTAGGAAAAGAATTTGCGTATCGGAAACTATAGCATAGTGAAATGCCATCCAGTGATGATTTTTTGAATTAATTTTTTTGTCTTCACGGAAACCTTTGTCTCATAATTTCATTAAAGTTTCCAACAAATTTTCTAGCATTCATTTGTATAGCTATATGTATATTCTACACTATGAATACTCTGTACTGTATATTTTTGCGTATCCCTGTAAAGAAATGTATGTACCGTATTATGGCCATCATTTACGTAATCATGTAACTATTACAATTTCGAGGTAATCCTAGTATATAGTTACGTTGATCCCTGGCTCACTGACTCACTCTCTAACGATTCTGGGGAACCACTTCAAGATAAAATTTTTACCGCCATTACTCAAAGAAGATTTTAAAAAGCACAAAACACCGTAATAACATCAACACCGTTTGTACGATCCGCTTGAAATTTTTCATAATTTTGTATAAAAATATAGAAAATTAAAAAAAAAACTGAAAATCCACTCGTTCCCACATTTGTAAGCGATTTTTTGCTGTTTTCAGCCCTATTTTATTTCCGAGAGTAAAAAAAGTGAATCATTTTCGTTACAAAATTAAGCACTGCAAGTGACAATGACACGTCATATGACAACATATTTGAAGTCACTGTTATCAGGCTTTGAAGGGAAAATTGCGATTTCAGCTCGTTTTAAACAGTTTTTCCAGATAACATAGTTTAATTTTTTTTATTATTATGCATGCCGTCTGCATGAAGCATTGGTGTAAGAAGGTCTGTTTACACAAAACGAAATCATTCGAATGCGAAAAGTTTCCGCGCGTTTCCAGAAGAGCGTTAAATTCGATTTGGGTATATACTAAGTTGGCCAGATTTTAGTTGTCAGAATCGGGGACATGTCCCCGATTCTGACAACAAAACTGGGGACATTTATAATTAATGCAATAATTAACAGTAATTTAATTGAAAAACAATGCAATGATTAAAAATTGCCCCCAGTTCCAATTTTAGATTCTGGGGACAATTTGAAAAATGTCCTGAAAATGGGGACTGTCGCCGGAAAATGGGGACGTTTGGTCACCTTATTATATACTAAAAATTGAATATGAAGGTACTTATTTTAGATAGACGAATATTAAATATTTTGAGTGTAAACATGCTTTCGCCAAATGTTTTTTCTAACGCCCGTTGTAATTGCCTGGGTTTTGACTTCTTAACGAAAACTGTGTAAATTTTAATAGCGTCAGCATTTGCAATCATTGGCAATATATCACCCTATTTGACGAACAATGACAATTTGGATTAGTATGCAAAAGAATTTGATCGCGAATAAAGCGTTACTCGTAACACAGAATCTAAAGTTTGACTACTTAAGTGCAGAATATTGTTCCTAGCTAAATCAAAGCTAAAATCAACTATTTCGAACTCTACAAAAAGATGGCATTTACGAGAACACTAATTCTTTCTTTTTTATTACTGACTTTAAAAAAAGGAGGTACTATGTTCATAATGCGATAATATTTTACCGCGTCGACCGATTTCAAAAATTATATTTTCGTTTTAAAGAGAATAGCTCAATGATGGTTTCTTTAATTTAGTCCCATTAATTTATGTCTCGTTTTGAGGATTAGAAAATGGGGGAAAAAAACTATGCTTTAAATTCATTGCTTAAAGGGTTACCGTAACGGAGATGGAAAGTGACCAAGGTAGTCCACTTTTGGCGATTTATCGCCAAGTTTGGCGCCAGAAAATTATTTTCTATTACCTAACGTTCAGATTTTATTTTTGGGCACAGTAAGTAGAAATAACCTTTTTTAAATTTAGCTTTCCAACAGACATAGGCGGACGGACACTTAAACTTCGTCGCAAAATGTATAAAATCTCTCCTTTTTTTCTGCGTTTCTTTAAAAAAAATATTCTAGCACGAGAGAAAATATCATTATTGCGTGCATGTGTTATTCTGAAGCCAGAAATAACGTCATTCTATTGGAGGATTTCATTGTTTCATTGAGAGTTCGAAGCTGTTTATTCAGCAATGGGATTTTCATGGTAATATAAAATACGATTTCCTTTCAGATGAATTATTATAACAAAAGTAAAATTTGTTGTTACTTATTCTCAGCTGTTTTGAAATCCGTTGCATAAGAGGAAATAAGAAGCACACGAAAAAATATGCATTTTATGTTTTCAGCGTTTTTTTTTTTTTTTTTTTTTTTGGTGTGTGTGTGTGTGGGTGGGGAGGGATATTCAATGGGTTTTTTTATATGAAGCACTTTTAAGCTGAAATTATTATTAATATCTGTTTAAGATGGTGTTAAAGCACACTTCGATCCAAAATGTGGCGGACTGCTTTCAAAAAAAATAATACGACAATAATAGTGAAGTTATAAAATGAGTAAAAAAAAATTGTTTTGTATGATTATAGGGAAACAATAAATTGCAGAATTTAAAATCTTTTTTGATTATATCAGTAAGTTTATCTATCTTGATAATTTCATTTTTTATAATATTGTGTATTAATCTGACCGTTTAAACTCGAATTTAACAGATTGCTGAAAGAGAAAACGAAGCTTATATTAAGGAAAGGTCGGGTGGTATCATAGCTTAAGTACTTTAAACATTTTTGCAGGACAGTTCAATCAGATTACCTCCCATGCAAAATAGTTAAAATAAGTAAATAAATAAAACTTTTTTTTCCATGATAAAAATATCAGTCATTTTTTTCACTTGCTTTGCCTTTTTATTAATTTTACGTATAAAAAGTTGTACGAATATAAAGAAAACTTGGAAGCGTGGGGAGTTATTTTTGGATATGCAAAGAACTTTTTATTATCAAAAAGAGTTTTTTTTTTTAGAAAATTAAAGAAGTACACATATTGAAACTGATTTAATAGATAAGACAGTGGTATAGATGGGAGAATTTAATAGCATGTTAGTCTTATGAAGTTCAAATATTCGTTTAAAAGACAAATACATAATGTTTTCACATTTGTTTGATAAAATCTCCCACTTCTGACGTAGTTTACCCTTTTGTAAAGCAGAACAAGATTTCCATGAGAATGTAATTTTAAAATCAACATTGATATATGTCAGATACAACACACAACCATTATGTCAGATACAATCCAAACACCAGAGTTGCAGCAATCTAACTTAGACATTAACGCCCTATTAATATGACTTAAGAGACAATAAATAATTTTTGCAACAATAAAGAAGAGAAACAACCGATATTCATTTTCAAGCAAAATATAACAGCCTGAAGTTGTCTTCTATCATTCAAAACAAAAGCAAAAAAAGAATGAAAATCTGAAAAACTTTCATATTTTAAGTACGCTCTAAAGTGCTTTATATTAAAAACGTATCATAATCCGTAAGTCGGCCCTATTTGTCTTCCCCGTTCTACGTCAGAAAGTGTACCATAAATCTATGAGTGTGCCGTGTTTGTCTTTCTAGTACCATAAAATACTTCTTTGGAATTAAAATCCATATTAAAATCGCCTTCTAAAAACTGTTTTACTATCTTCAGCAGGCATATTCTAACTATATTTCGCCTTTATTTACACTCTTACATACGTCATTGTAGATACTAATTAATATATTGCCGTTAAGTACATATATTGAATTTTCGAATTGCAACCTCTTTGCAATAGATGGCGCTGTCTGTTGCATACAGTCATTTTCCTCATTAAAATAAGAAGTCGTCGTCGGTTCGAGATACTGAGCGCTCAGATGTGAACATGGCCCCATTGGCGGATTAATGGTTGGTTGAGTTGTGATTATGGCAACGCTACTCTAGGACGATCTGCCAAGGGGGAGGTGCCTTGGTAGGAGGACTTTCTAAGGGGTTCTAACGCGTATTCACGTTACATATGGAGAAAAACTACCAAAACTCCAGACCGTTAGATTGACAGCCGCGCGATGGGACCCGAACCCGGGACCTTCACATTAGTTTGTCGGGGGGCCGTTAGTTAGAAGATTGACATACAGATCCATTTTATGGATGTAAAATAGGATCTTTTACAATAATTTCTTTTCTCTCGGGGGGGGTGGGTCGCCCCCCCCTTTAATCCGCCCTTGTATGTCCCGGTATAAAATTACTATTGTTCGTCTTTTTGAAAACAATACGAAAACGGTGTGCCTTTCTGGAAATGTTTCAAAGCATTAAGTCACATTATTTTATATCTAGCAATGAAAAAATGAATTGAATTATTAAAAATTAAATTCATTTTGTGCATGTGATGAAATTTTAATGATAATTACAAATTAGATACTAATGGAGGAAAAAAAAATGTATAAGTTTCCATACCAAAATTTCGAAAATCAAAATGCAAAGTAAGTTGTTCATAAGACCCGTTATTAAATTAATATAAGACATTAAACAAAAAATTAACACATTTAAAATCAGGTTTACATGATATCAATTAAGCTGATTACATTTTATTTTAATAGTTTGATTTCCTTAAATTGCTGGTTAACTTGATCATATCTACATAGTTTCTATCCTTCGAGTTTTCACAATGTTAGTACTTATAAAAATTGGAAAACGTATCTACCAATCGATGTTGCTTTACTGTTAACGAGGTCAGAAACTTTTAAAATGCTGAGAAAGTCCCACAATCAATCAAAAAAGAGATTAAAAAATAAAATAATCGCTCGGAAAAAAGTACACCAGCAAAACAAAGTAAATAAATAAATGCAAAAATATAAAATAATAACGCACTGAAAAAATGCCCATTATACACATTATTCTTTGAAGATATTTACAACAAAAATCATCCTATTTTGGAACACATTATAAAGAATTCTAATTTAAAAAGTTTAAGTACGCCTCTTCACAAGCTTTACTATAGACCGTAACAAACGACGAACCTGTATCAGCTATGGAACTTTCCAAAACGATACAGAAAATTGAAATATTTTCATAGCTGTCAACAATGCCGGAATACAATTAACCACTTTTCGTAAACAGTATATGTTAAAAGTATTTTTCATTAAATAGTAATCACGTAATCTACCAATCTCTGAAATTTTGCCATATGCTAACTCAAATTAAAAAAAAAGTGCAAATAAATAAAAATCTACTAGTCAAATGGGTTTCATTTCAATTTATTTTCATAGCTGAAACTCTAACAAAACTAACGTAGTCATAAAAAGTACAAAACTACTTCAAAATTTAAATCCACGAGCCATTATACGTGTACGTTTTAAATTTTTAATTCACATGTTTCCTTTCAGAAGAAGTATTTTATTTCAAAACATACGATGGCAATAAGCGTACAATTTACAGATAAAATTTGTCCCATTAATCAGTTATTCAAAACCGTAATATGTCTAGGGATGGACGCGAGACGAAAAATTGGCGTCTCGCGTCTCGCAAAACAGCCGAAAAGCTTGTCTCGTCTCGCAAAAATCCCTATATCATAATGTTAAAAATGTTTGTCTCGTCTCGCAAAAAAGCTGTAAATCTCTGTCTCGCAAAAAGTCGTCTCGCGTCCATCCCTAAATATGTCCATTTAAAGACATGAAATTCGTAAAGAAGAGTGAGTTTTACTTAGAGCAAGTAAATCGTCGAAGGATGCGCATCTTCGTTCCTTGCTTAGGATAACTGGTCAACCGATCAAGTTATCACTGTTTTTTTAAATTTATTTTCATAGTTGACACTCTAACTAAGCTAACGTAATCCGAAAAAAGTACAAAAAAAATTCAAAATTTTAATTCATGCGCTTTATATGTATTTTTTTTTTAATTTATTTAGATTTTCCTTTCAAATTATGTTGTTTATCTCTAAAAGTACTATTGCAGTAAGCGTACAAATTACAAACAAAATTTTCCCCGTTAGTCAGCTATCGAAACGCGTTTCAATGTCAATCTAAATACATGTCATTCATGAAGAGATGTGAGTTTTACTTAGCGCAGGTGAAAACGCCAAAGAATGCGCCAACGTTCATTGTTTAAAATCGTTGCTAAACAGATCAAGTTATCACTGATTTTATGTGCTTAAAATCCTAGCTACACCAGATTGTGAATGTGCTGTGTCGTGGTGTAAATTTTCACTCTGAATCGAGTACGCACGTTTAGTTGTTTTGTGACTAATCAACAAAACAAGCTTACGTAACGCAAACTTAAACGATGGCACAACACAGCAGTTTGAAGCTCATAATCTGATGTGGCTCAAGTAAGATTTTAAGCCCTTAACCCTTTAACGCGCAGTGTTCCCGCTCTGGGAACACCAAACTCTCACGCTTTGACTGTTGTCAGTCACGGAGAATAGATTTGATTTCTATAAAAATGGTTGCGGGTGACATAGCTCCACGAGAATCCTTTCCTTTTTAGCACGTTATTTCCCGTAAAAAAATTGCAACGATTATTTTTAACAGCACTGACATCTGCTGAAAAATGGAAGAATTCGAGAACAGCTGGATAGATTGCCCGATGCTGAAAAAAGGACAGCCGTTGCCATCGCTCGACTTAACTACCAGCAACCTACCTTTTTTGACGGCTGTGCCGCACAGCCAGCTGTCGTCAAAAAAGGATCTCTATATCTGTGGCACGCGACGAACGTTTCGATCGTCCGCCATCTTGCTGGTAGTTAAGTCGAGCGATGGCACCGGCTGCCCTTTTTTCAGCATTGGGAAGGGGTTGCGCCTCAAAGAATTAAAAGCAGTGCGAAAACTTGATCATTTCTCCGACAATCCTAAACGAAGAACTTTCGCGTTTCATATCTGCGATAAGTAAAACTCACCTTTCTTTATGAATTACATGTCTTTAGAGACATAAATACGTTTTGGGGATAACTGAATAATGGGACAAATTTTACTTTCGATCGCAACCAACATATTTTTATCGTAAAAAGTAGATCTTATGTACTGAAACGTTGACCACCTCTACACGATATTGTGCTATTTATTCTGCAGAGGTTCTCTGGATGTCAAAATGGCTTTGCAACGAAATTGAGTATGTGCAGCAGCACTAAAAGCTCGTTCTATGACAATGCGCTAAAGGGTTAAAATAATGCAAGAAGTTATGTTCCTCCGTTGTTAAAAATAGATAGGGGATGGGGGCAAAAAAAGCCCCAAACACTTTCGGACTGAGTGTTATTAGATGTTGCTATGACAGTGTTCGACGGCACAAAACCTAAGATGTGGCCCAAGTTTGGTAAAGGATCATTCGTGTGCAAGAACTAAAAATTACTGAGCATAATAGCGTTTGGAGCTGATAGTTCCTGTCAAATGGAAATCGACAATCAGTTTTTAGTTCGGTTTCTTGAAACTACAAATGTATCTCTTTTGATTGGCTTTTACTGCATTTTGTTTCTCAAAATCCAGGTCTTTCACGATTTGGAATTTGTCCGTATATGAAAGATTTTGGAAATAGGCTCATGTGAAATTTCTCATTTATTCAACATTTGGAACAGACTTCTTAAAATGTTTCATTATTTTATGAGAAATAAATGTACATGCTATAAAATAAAATAAACAACAGATGCTTTAAAAGCTTCTGTAATTGTCTTGTTACGTATTATATATATATTTTTTTCAGTGTTATTGGCACTTTTTAAGTTACTGGCAGTGGGTTGCTTATTATCCAGTTGATAATCTTTTTGTATAAAACGACTACGTGGTTCGAAATATGCTTCATTTCTAAAAGAAACAGTAAAAGTTGCCAGCAGATAGGTTAACGAACTTTATTATATAGTCTATGGACCTATAAATGAATATTTTTGAGGGAATGTCATCTACTAATTTGATTTTAAACCACAACAAAAAAGACACATCTCACTGATACTGCTTGAAAGTTGCTGTAATAAACATTATAAAATAAAATTTTTGGTTTAGGGCTTCTTCGTCTAAAAACGGAGAAAAGAAGAAAGTTATTTATAACTACGCATCCGGTCATAAAAAGTGGGTGCAAACTAGGGGCCTTGTAGAAAATGTCAATGTATTTGTCCTGGTCATTTCCTCTGTTTGGAATAAACAAACCAAGCCGAGAGAAATGGCCGCCATTTTTGCCCACACACGAACCTCACCTCACCTCACCTCGATGAATGACCTCTAGAAACTTCATCGACTACTTACTTAGGTAAAGCATTCCCTAATCTTTTCTTGGTTTCTTCAGGAAGAATACAAAAGACCGTTTTTTGCACGTGGTTTCATCAAGTGAAGTGAAACAGAAAGAATGCATTGCAATGGCTGACACAGTGTGGTCTAGCGTTGTATCAATATTTAAATGCGCTATTTAAACATCGCTCTTGTGACCTATGGGTTAAGTAGGCATTGTACATCGGTGAACTTTCTGCGGTCGGCAAACACGCAGCTTCCACGAAGCTTCTCACATTTTTATTTACCCATAAATTTTGCGAGGACAAAATTAATATAATTGTTTTAATTGAAATACAATTTTCAAAATTTATGTGCAACTTTTTTTTTCCGTGATATACTTATTTGAGGCACGAATGCAAAAAGGTGTTAGGCTAAAACTAGTATTTTGCGTAGACTAAGGGGGATTCAAACCCCTTAAATCACCTTTATATACGTCCTTTGATCTAGTTTGGAAATCATAGAGCCCTTTCATAAACAAACAAGAGAACTCAGTACAACAACAAAATTTAACAAGTTTAAAACTTGATAAATGCCGTACGAGTAGATAACACCAGGCTCGCAAAAAAACCATTCCGTGCTCGAATATGAGTGACCTTTAGTAGTTTTCCACAATAAAAATCCAAATTTTCTTTTAACTCCTAAGTACAGACATCCATTTTCTGTTACATAAACACAGAGGTGCGGTTTCTCAGACCTCACACTATTTTATGCATTTGAAATACACAAAATTTGAAAGTAAAAATCTGTTGTAATTTTATAAATAATAATAATATAATGTTAATATTACAAATGCTAGCTGAAGTACCTGTCGTTGAAGGGTTACTATGTAATGCAAATTTCCAAAAAGCCTGAATTTTTGTCAGCATTGCAAGAGCACAAAGAATGGAATTACCATATTGGCAATTGTATGGAAAGCAAAGTTATAACTTGCTGTTAAGAGATTTCAGGTGAGCGAGTAACAAAGTACTGGGTAAAATTGACAACAGATAATTTTTTAATTTTCAAAATTAAAGTTTTATTCTCGTCGAATGAGTTTGTCAAGTCAAAAGGTCATTCCTAACCTGTAACTAAATTTCGTTTGACTCACCGTAGATTAATTTAACATCATGCCTCAAGAACATTTTGCACAAATTTCACAAAATCTATAAAAGAAAATAATCATTTCAAAAACAGTTTTAAAATTTATTCAAATTTTTCAAAAAATTCCAACATTTACTTTAGTCGTTGCTGATCATATTTCTAAATTTCATTCTAATAAGCCATTTTTAGGGATGCGAGAACACACATTTATACGATTTCCAAAAATTATGAAATATTTAAAATAATTTTGGTATCCAAAGTTTAAATTAACTTGCCATCTAACATAATTCCAAATCTCGTTCTATTCCAGTGCCATTTTTCAGGACTAGAATAATCATGTACTCAATTTTCATATTTAAAAAAAATAATTTTTGAGATTTTGTGAAAACTGAGTACCTGTTTGTTCCATTCCTGAAAAATGGCAATGGAATAGAACGAAATTTGGAAATACGTTTGAAGGGAAGTTAATTTTAACTATAGATGTCAATATTATTTTCAATATTTCATAACTTTTGAGATTTTGTGAGATCGTGCAAATGTTTGTTCTCCAATCGCTCAGCATAGCTTAAGAGAATAGAATAAAATTTATTAAAATGATTAGCAACGACTGAAACAATAAAATGCGGAATCTTTTGGAAATTTTGAATAAATTTAAAAAGTCCCAAAACTGCATTTTTCGCTTTTTTTATGGGGTCTATATATTAGTTTGCTATTCAACTTAAATAAACTTTGTAGTATATTTTTTTTTCTGAGAATTATGCAAAATATTCTGGAAGCATAGTATTAAAATATCTGTAGCAAATCAAACAAAATTTAGTTACAGGTTAGTAATGACCTATTGACTATAAAAGATCTTTCCCCTAAAATAAAACATTTATTTTGGAAATAACGTGTGTTTTCTCTATCGAAAATTTCATTCAGTACTTTGCTACTCTCTAACTTGTAATCTTCTAACAATACATAAAAGTTATAACTTTGCTTTATGAAGTTTTGTCAATGTACTAATTCCATTCTTTGTACTCCTATAATGCTGATGAAAATACAGGCTTTTGGAAATCTGCATTACATTACCCGTAAACGATGGATACTTCCGCTAGCAGTAAAAGTAAAGTAGATCACGACTGTGGACATTCTTTTCACTTTTATGGGGTTATGAAATTTTAACATCTGTCTTTTAACGACATTAACAATTTTTATGAAAGTCTGGGTAAAGTACGTAAATCTATTACAAGCATGTGCTATATTGAAAACATCCAAAGAAATCTGGTGTTATCATAAAAAATAAAAATGAAAAGCTTAATATCTAACAAAAATACAAAAAATAAAATAAAAATAAAATAGCGCAGTAAATGCGTTTCAGGTGTTAAATACGATCGACAATTGCAAAATGTCCAACCTCAGTGGGGCAGTCAAAGGGGGACGCTGCCCCCCTAGTTTCTCATTTTAAGTCCATACGTCCCCCACTTTTTATTCTCGCAGGAGGGGGAATTAAAATTTTCATTTTGTTGGCGCGAGAGCAAGTACATCGGCATAAAATTCAACAGGGAACTTTTGGACTGCCTGAATGGACTTAAGAATCACTTACAATCCCATTTGTAAACATTTCAGTGGTAAAAACATATCCTTAACCATTTAACGCGCAGTGTTCCCGCTCTGGGAATGCCAACTCTGTCGTTTAGACTGTTGCCATTCACGAAGAATAGATTTGATTTCTATAAAAATAGTTGCGGGTGACATAGCTCCACGAGAATCTTTTACTTTTTAGCACGTCATTTCCCGTAAAAAAATTGTCACCATTATTTTTAACAGCAATGACATCTGCTGAAAAATGGAAGAATGCGAGAACAGCTGGATAGATTGCCCAATGCTGACAAAAGGGCAGCCGTTGCCATCGCTCGACACAACTACCAGCAAGATGGTGGACGATCGAAACGTTCATCGCGTGCTACAGATCTAGAGACACTTTTTTGACGTAGCTGGCTGTGCCGCACAGCCAGCGGATTTATAAGCGGGTTTCGTGCGAAGCCCACAAATCCGAAATACATGTTTCACAAACAAAGAAACAAAAAATAAGTTTTTGAAACTTTCATTCAGTTCGAATTGTGCATTTTTCTGCGCATCTTTTTCCCATTCTATTTCTATTGTATTACATCCAGAAAAGTGATGTTAGAAATATCAATTTTAATTTTGTTTAATCACGCTCATGAATAATGATACACTTTCCAACTTAATGGAATAAGGAAAGAAAATAGGGAAGACGCATGGATCATGATACACTTTTAATATATAGCACTTTAGTGCTCGTTTAAAATCTGAAAGTGTTTCAGAATTTCTTACTTTTTTTTTTCTTTCCGTTTTTTGATAACGGCCAATATATCTAGAAGCTCTTCAGAATTAATATAGGACGAATGTAATTTGTACCTTTTTGTAGGTTTTTACCATTAAACCATCTTACTTTTGTAACCAGGGCGGTCCGATACGGTAAGCAAGGTAATCATGGCACCGGGGGGGGGGATGGCTTCGAAGGGGCGTCATGTCGAACTCAAAAACTAAGTAGAGC
This sequence comes from Cheiracanthium punctorium, assembly GCA_038373885.1. NCBI lineage: Eukaryota > Metazoa > Arthropoda > Arachnida > Araneae > Cheiracanthiidae > Cheiracanthium > Cheiracanthium punctorium. The sequence continues at coordinate 121,638 of JAWZYV010012748.1, read as the reverse complement.
ATAAAAGGGGGGGGCGTCTCTTTTACGTTAGCAGAGGGCGACACTTACCCTAGGGCCGCCCCTGTTTGTAACCATCTTAATTTTAAATTCCATTCAGAATCTGAGATATTTCAGTGCCAAGGAACCCGATGAGAAACTCAAGATTTATTAAGATGGGGAACAAACTGGTCGCCGGAGGCGGCCAGTAAAATAATAAAAAAAGGATTATATACAAAAGAACGATAAAAAAAATTACGTTATATCATTTTAAGGATTTTTTATGCAGTTTTTACGAATTCCCTTCGCACATTGATTTCATATAGGATTCTTGCAAATTAAAACATTGATAAGCTGTTTCTCTTTTTATTCTAGAAGGTCAACGAAGGCATGTTTTGCGCTTTTTTAAGATACTAATAACATCTGGGTTAGAACAGATCTCACTCGACAGTCCTAGTACTCTCTCCATACACTATTTCTCTGTAAATGTATGTTTCTGAAGCATCCGTTCCATGTGTGGTTTTACTAATTCTTATGATAACTCTATCTGGAAATCGGTTTTTTCCTATTTTGCCCTTATCAGAAGTGCTGTCAAAATGACTAAGTAGCATAGGCCCATTTCCTCCCCACGCGCAAGAAAACGTAATCAGAGAGATGATAGGTCTACATGACCACGGCCTAAGTTTAAAAATTACTTAAAAAGTACTAATGGATATGTTATATTTTGGACAGAGACACTGAAGTATATTTTCTGGAATATTTATTTCTTGCTTGTGTACAACATTCTTGTTTACATGGATGCTAGCTACGAAAACAGATGAACATAATCTCTATACCAGAGCTTTCGATCGGAATACTTACCTGCTTTTGGGGGTGCTGCCATACACGCTTACGTGTAGTAACTAAAATCAGCCGGGGCCTTCGCAATTAGTAACGGGCCTGCGCGTGTATTTTGATGAGCCATCCAAAGAGGCCTACGGATGCTCGAGTCTTCACGTATACATCAGGCATTTCTCAAGCTTCTCAGTGCTTTCAAACGTTATTTAATGTAGTTTTAAGTAGTAATTGTGTTACTAATTCAAGTACGAACTCATGATTAATTTGTTTGTTATGATACATATTTACATAAAGAAAATATATGCATATAATTTGAAGGAAAAACAAAGTAGCGCTTACTCTCATGATTCACGATTGCTTATTTTAGTTTCACAAGTGGACATTTAATATACTTTAAAATAGCTAAATACACAAATGAGAAAGACATTTTTTAATGAATATTTCATGAACGTAGACGTATTTCCTACGTTATTTTAAACAATTCAAGATTAATCTTTAACAAATGATGTATTAAAGCGCATTTCAGTGTTTTCGGGATATCCTGTATATTGGAGAAAATTGATAAAATACGCTCTATAGCGCGATCCTCGAATTAATTATTCTTTAAAGACATTTCATGTAGTATATATTATTCTTTTGTCGCTTTCTCAATCGAACTTAGGAATTAGAAAGCATAATGAACGCTTGTACAAAATATTAACTACATTTGAAGTTTCTGTATAAACGGGCAAAAATCAATAATTTATAATTTACTGTATTTCTGCACTGTACCAGATGTAAGTCTTAATCACATAATCAAGGCATATATAACTGATAAATAACATTTTCAACTGGCAAAATTAAATTGTCTAAATAGTATCACAACGTCATGCTTATTTACAAGAATAAAAACTACTCAAGTAATACGATTTCTGATTAAAATAATTTATTTATTAACAACACATGATTAATTATTCACTAAACATGATTTACATACATATTTTTAGAATTTCTAAATACATTATACGCGTTCACTTACCTTTACATTCAGAGCAAAATGTTCGAATTTTAGGATAAATTTTCATGAAAAAAAAATGGCGCAAGATTCACAAAACGATTACCTACATCTAAAGTTCTTTAGTACGACAAAAGTATAAAAAAATTGTTTTAAAATAATAAAATAATATAACATTTATAATACTTAGAATAATAAAATAGAATACTGTAACTGGGGAAAACAGGCCTCAATGATAAACTCATTTTTAGCGATGGCAACTCATAAGCAGGCCCGTTGATTAGCGATGGCCCCGAATCAGCACAGGATAGTAGAAATTAAGAAAAAGTTGGGAATAGCTATACTCTATGTCAACCATGGAAGTACTGAAAAGGAGAAGAATAACTATGCAAGTAGTTCAGCAGTTCTAAAATGCCAGCGTGGCCATATGAACTGCAACTCTGTTTTAAGTGTTAGATATATTTTTAGAATGGAATTAGATGCAATAGCAACCTGCAACCGACAGAGGTGGATCGATATTATTCCTACGTAGGAGAAGAAGTGTTTACACTTACAACGTTTTGCAGAGGTTGTTACGTACTTAAGGAATTTGAGAGGGGGGTGTAAACAAGACCGGAGATGAAAATACTACATTTCAAGTTTTACAGAGGTATTACCCGACGATTATGACGCGATATCTGAAAGTCAATTGTTATTAAAATACAGATAATGTAATTCGACGTAGGGAAGAATGACGTACACATAAGTATGGGATCAACATCTCACTCAGACGCTTAGAGCAATGATCAAAGTAGTTTAGGGTCCAATTTGCAATAACCTGTTGGCCCCTTCCTTCGAAGGTGTAACAGAGGAACGTTCACATGCCGAACTCGAGGAGAAATGATAATCTCTTCTTTTTCCCACGTCTTTCTGAGGAAGCGAGTGTAAAAGTGAATCATTTCACAGTAGTGTACGTACCAATAAGATTGTTGTAGAAAGTGTTTTATCATCAATGTGTTCAGCCTGACATAATCCTGCTTGGTTGTTTCTTTATCGAGAAATTTCAAATTGTGAATTACGAATAACACAAGAAAGCACAAGTTGGCACAATTTCCAGTTCTAGTAATATATTTTTGAGTGTTTGCACGAGTAAGCATCAGCATTCACATAATTGGTGTGCTCCTGAGCTGAGTAAAACATAATAATAATAAAAATCTGGAATGACTCCACTCGACTTTCCGAACACTTACGATTAAGATCATTACCAACCATTTAAATATATTTTCATCGATGAATAATTCAAACATATATACCAAACTGAAGCTCAATCGAATGCGCCGTTTAAACGCTAGCGCACTTTCAAGAATTTCTCCCCATAGGCCATAATGTAAAAGAAATCTTTGTCGTAGCCCTGTACTAAGTCCTCTGCACATCAAAATGGATACCGGTCTTACGATGGTAGTTTATAATAGGTATACCTAATTTGAGCTCAATCGAATGTACCGTTTAAACGTTTCGCACTTTCAAGAATTTCCCCTCATAGTACATAATGTAAAAGAAATCTTTGTCGTAGCCCTGTAGAAAAACTAAGTCCTATACACATCAAAATCAATACCGGTCTTGCGACTGTGTTTTATAACATACATACCCAATTTGAGCTCAATCGAATGCCCCGTTTAGGAGCTATCGTGTCCTCTCTCTCACACACACGCACACATACATACATGCATCGTGCATAAAAACTTTTTAACAAAAAAATTAAACCGCCGAAAAACTCAAAAGCAAAAAATAATAAACCTTTTCTTAATTAACCTTAATAACTAAGTTCTTAAACTAATGTAAGTATACCTAAGTAATTTTGAGTCGGTGCCAAACAACCAATGAACAAAGATCGCTAAATTGCCTTAATCACTATTATTAATAGGAGTAATTTATTGCTCACACACAGATTTTGAGTTGTGTATTACAAAGTAGACCTCTCTGCATTTCTGAGAAAGCTCGTTGATCGTGAGAGACGTGAGGAGAGCGCATTTTTTGGAATGTTAATGTTTATCGCCATGTTATGCATACATGAATTCAGAAGACGTCAAAACGTGTCAATACACCGAAATCTCGAAGTCGAATTTTTTCATGATTACAACACTTTCCTTACATGGTACATGTTCGGAAAGTAACAAGTAGTTCAGGCGCGTAGCCAGGAAAATTTTTCGGGGGGGGATATGAACTTATATGTGTGTAAATAGACGGAATTTCATCACTAATCTAAAAATTTCGGGGTGGGATATATCCCGATATCCCCCCCCCCCTGGCTACGCCCCTGAAGTAGTTCATAAATCTCTGGATTAAAAATAAATTCTCGAAGAAATACAAATTTTTATTTAATTAATTATTTTATTTTGCGGCCAAGATCCATTCTAGGAACCTACAGGAATGTCACAGTTGTAACACACTACAATAGAAAGGAGGAAAACATTTGGCCTCTCTCTTATTGTTGACACAAGAGAGTTTTTTTTTTTCAATAGACTGCTGCATTTTCCTCATTGAGTTCAGCTTTGGTATATATACCACGAACGCACTCTTCTGAGCACACCACAGCAAGTCCTCCTAGTGACCGCATATCTTCAACATGGCTAAACTATTATTCGCAGTCGTGGGAATAGCAGCTCTATGCTGCCTTGCATTCTCAGAAACTGTCAGGGAAAAGTGCGAGCCAGAAATTCAACAAATTCAGGAGATCATGAAGCAGTTCGAAGGTAAATATTCTTTAACCCTTTGAGGCGCAACCCTTTCCCAATGCTGAAAAAAGGGCAGCCGTTGCCATCGCTCGACTTAACTACCAGCACGATGGCGGACGATCGAAATGTTCATCGCGTGCCACAGATCTAGAGACCCTTTTTTTGACTCAGCTGGCTGTGCCGGCACAGCCGGTCGAGCGATGGCAACGGCTGCCCTTTTTTTCAGCATTGGCCAATCTATCCAGCTGTTCCCGAATTCTTCCATTTTTCAGCAGATTCCAGTGCTGTTAAAAATAATCGTGACAATTTTTTTACGGGAAATGACGTGCTGAAAAGTAAAGGATTCTCGTGGAGCTATGTCGCCCGCACCTATTTTTATAGAAATCAAATCTATTCTTCTTGACTGGCAACAGTGAAAACGTCAGAATTTGGTGTTCCCAGAGCGGGATAACTGCGCATTAAAGGGTTAAATGCGCATTCAACTTCATGTAATGTTTCCATATGAGTTATATTGATGTATTTTCTACGGGTTGTGGAAAAATGCATTGAAAAGCAGCAGTTGCATACACACACACACAATAAAAGAAACCTAATTGGAAGCATTTTTAACTCTTTAAACAAACGTTATAATGATAGAACGTAATGTCTCATGGATCTACTTTGATGAGCATTTGCTTTGTGCAGTATTATTACCACAGTGTTAAGATAAATATATCTGCGCAATACTTGACAGCGAGCGAATTTGCTTTTCTTTACAAGATTTTCTTCATTAGGATGCTTTTTGCAGGGGCAACAGCTCCCATAAATCTCTCCCTTTAATTAGCTTACAATTTGATATACAGCAACCTCTCTCTCTCCCCCAATATAGTTTTGGCTACTCTAGTGGCAATAATTTAATCATCATGCAACATTTTAATAGTGTAATTCTTTTTATTTATTTTAAATATTTACTTTGTAAAAGAAGAAAATCCTCTTTTTGGATACTTTCAAGTGAAAAATTACACTATGTATGTATATATATGTAATATATATAAATGTAAAACTCTACCATGTAAGAAAATCCTTTCTTTTAAAGTTCTTTTTATAATTATAATTATAATGTATTATTACTATTATAATAATATTTTTTTATGAAGAATGCGTTTAAGCTTTATTCGGTAATATTATTTGCTCTTATTTCAGATGTCAAGCCTGAGGATTTTCCTCAGTGTGGCAAGGTAAGTTTTTAATCTTTTTTAGTTTTTAGTGAATATCCTTTGAAAGAGTAATCTGTGTTGAAAATTAAGCTTCTTGCTACAAGAATACTTTGTTGGTGTGTTACAATCATTAAAATTTTGAATAATTTCATATTGATTAATTTGAATAAAACAGCACAAATCACTAAAAAGAATGTTTTGTAGGTTTTTCCAACATTTATATTAAAGACACATTTATCGAGCAAACAGTTTCGCAACAGTTCGTAGTACTATAAACAATTTTTGCAACAATTTAAAGGAAATTAATCGATGAAACATGCGAAAATCTCAGGAAGTAACATATCGCCCAAGACGAGTAAAAATCCACAATGCTATTTTTTCAACTATAACTAAAAATCTGGACATAACTGGACTGTACTAAAAATCTGGACTTACTCTGGACTTTGCATTGCAAATAACCAGGGCAAATATTTTTACTTCATATTCCTATGTTTTAAGTACTACAAACGAATAATCAGAAATTTCTGATATTCAAATAGGTATAGTTATTAATATAGTTTATTCAAATTCTTGTTCGACGTATGTTATTCGGAAAATATTGAAGTTCATTTGCAAAACTTGTATCCCATTGAAAGAATGACGTACTAAGGACAGATTTTGTTTTCAAATTGTCTTAAACATTTATTCTGACTTTTTCTTTATTTCTCCATTTAAGGGCGAAATTCAAATGAAACACAATTCGAACGTTTTCCGCTTCGAACAGGGGAAACTTCGAAATATACCAATGTTTCTTATTCAACTGAAGCAAAGCAATCGTGTTTTGATCACGGGACAGCGCCGTAGGTTTGTTTATTGGAAGCACTTGGAGGACTGGACTGGGAACTGGGGACTGAAAAACGTTTGATTCGAACTCGATCGCGCTCGTTTCACTTGAATCTCGCCCTTAATTTAATAAATAGAAATTACAAATTCGTTCAATTCATATCATTTCAGGGTTGGCTTTTTACCGGTAAAAACTGGTTTTTACCAGGGCATGGTAAAAACTAGGTTTTTACCGGTAAAAACCTGGGAAAAAGGGGTAAAAACCTAACGATACAATAAACTCCCCGAGTCATAAACTGTATATTAATGCTATTTTTAAAACTGTATTCCGGTGTAATTGATGTGGATATATCATCATCAGGACATCACGATGATGCTGACTACATTATGTGATTGTGCAAACTACATTATGTAACAAATAATATTTGTAAGCATTTAGTTTTCATTAAAATGATTAAGATAAGTTAAGTGTAGTAAAAGTATATTTACAATTTTCCTTTAAGTAAAAATTATTAAACTAGACTGCATTACATAATTGTAATAAATATTGTAATGTGCCTTCTCATAATACAAGTTTTATTAAGTTTAATAATGATAAATGTACATTATCTATAAATTTGAATTTCTTGTAAGATGAAAACATGGATCAAAGTTTTCTGTGTTTATTATATTCCTTAAAATGAACTATTTTCGTATAGCATTCTTTTACTTACCAAATCAGACACTGAATTAGGTGAATATTGTTATATAGAAATGGAAATAGTGATATTAAATGTCCTGAACTTTGTTTCCCTGAGAAAATGAAAAAATAGCAGATAAATCTTCATTGGTTGCTTGTGGATTATGGCTGATTGACTGCACTAGGATCCTAATCCTATTGGGGAATACCTTCCTATTCCTAAGGGATCCTAGCCAGTATTTATGTGCAATTTCTGGAAAAAAAAATCCACGGAAAACTCCGAACGGCTAGATCAACAGGCACGACCAGGGTATGAACCTGGAACCTCCCACCATCCAGTTTCGATAGCAGAACCTCTTAGCCATTGATGGAGAGATAAATCTTCAAAAAGTGACAAAAAATAGTCAAATTATTAAGTTTTTCTCAAAGGTTGTAAAAACCCTGGTAAAAACATGTTTTTCCAAAGACGGTAAAAACCGTAGTAAAAACCGGTAAATACCATCAGACGGTAAATACCGTCCAACCCTGTATCATTTATTTTAAAAGTCCTCTGCCCAATGCATTCCTCCCTGGGCACATATCCTTCTCGTAGGTTTGTGTTAATACAGCACACACTCTGTATCAATTATTTACGCACCAGGGCAACTCTGATCACTTATAAAATAGGAGTCGCCCCACAGTGCATTGCGCACTGAACTGGGAGACGGAAGGTGCCTGGTTCGAAACCAGGTCGCGTCCGCCGACCTAACCGTTCGAAGCTTTCCGTGGTTTTCTCCGAAACTTAGCGTAAATACGGGTAAGGACCAAATAGAAAGACCCCCCCACGGAGGGCACCCCACTCACAAGCCTAGATCCCTTGTGTAGATAATTGGCCTTAATCCCACAACACAACACATAAAATAGGCGTCTCAATTGCTCCAAAAGTTGTACACGAGGTATGAAGAGAATTTTAAGAAAGTAATCCTGCGGAAATATTTTTATTTGATGTTCATAACAGGTCAAAGTTCTCTTCCCAGCTATCAATGAAAACAACATTTACCCGTAGTTCAAAGAATTAAATATATTCGCAAAAATTCACTACGTTGAAATTTTCAAAAAGTGGATATAGTTATCCCCCTGACACGTATAAAACCCTAACAAAGCTTCATGTGTTAACTTGAGCATTTTTGTTGTTAGATACATGCACATATATTCAAACTTTAATGACTCAACTGCAATCCAAACGCTGTGATTGTATAAAGAGATACAAAAACATAACAAGCTGTAAAATCAAAAGCCATACATCAGCCATGACGTAGCCAGTGATTAATTAGGCCTCTTTCATCACTGATGACGGCATGAATAACTCTTTGACGTGCTGTGGCTGCTCCTCGAAACCACTTTATTTCAATGCTTTCTCTGTTAATTTCCAAAAAAAAAAAATATGGTTAAATGGTTCCAACGCTGAAATTGTGCAGCCGCAGCCCATCTGGCGCCGCAGAGCTAAAGAAGTTTTCTGACACAGCTGTCTGTGCGGCCGCACAGTCAGCTGTGTCAGAAAACTTCTTTAGCTCTGTGGCGCCAGATGGGCAATTCGATCGACCTCCATGCTGTTGGTAGTTATATGGATCGACGGCAACGGCTGCATCTTTTCAGCGTTGGGCAGTCTATCCAGTTGGTCTTCTATATTGATGTGAAAAATTGACGGGAGAATGTTGTCAAATTTTCCAAACCAGACAGCCGCGAACAAAACCAGATTATTACACGGGCCAATACGATTTTTGGGTCTGACTTCTACACGTTCAATTTTAGTTTCTCCTACGCCAAAACTAAGGAAAATAATTTTTTTTAAAATGAAAGTTTGCTTTTGTATAAATTAAAGCAATTTTTCAAGTTTTTGGCAAAAATAACTGATTTTTATATATTTTTTTTTAATAATTCCACTCTAAATTATGATCAGAAAAGCTTTTGCTGGATATAAAAGTTTTTTTTTATTCAAAATTTGTGATAAGCAATAACATATAAATGTAAAACAATAAAAAATTAATGTCTAAAAGTGAATATTTTTCGTATTTCTTTTATGTTCATATGAGCAAATAATAATAATGCAAACAAATAATAATGTTACAAATAATACTACAAATAGTACTACAAGCAATACTACAGAGTTACAAATAATAATACAGTTTACTTTCGGGTTAATAAAATTGTTGCCATCTTTCGTTTATGAAATGAATTAAAATATATTTATCGCCGTAAATCAGACAAAAGCAAACTTTAAGAAGTAAAAATGAAAATTTAGGTGTTTTTAAATGTCTAGAATCAGAATTTAAGAATGAGAACAGACCCCCCCCCCCCGAAAAAAAAAAGAAATTTTTTTGTTGTTGACCGGTGTTATCGAATAATGATGTTCAGGGTAAACGAATTTTGTCCAAGAAATACTCTTGATACGTTAAAAAATGAAGCTTGGAATGATTAACAGCATTGCATTAAGTGTTCCCTACGAACACTATATGTAAATGAGTAAAATACTTATTAAAACTCATACATGTAATACATCTTTTTTTTTTACATCTCTTTTCTACAGGAAATTATGGAAGAAGTAAGGGGATGGGGATGGGGCAGTTTTGACGAAGTAATGAGCAGCTTGGTAAGTACATTATAATCTTTAGATCAAATGTTTCAGTAAACTGTTTAATTTAGATTAATACACTTTTCATAATTAATAATAATCAACAATATCATCTGCTTAACCCTTAAATGCACGAAATTTAAAGATGTTCGCTGTCGATCATTCGATAGCCACGAGTGTAAGCTAAATTTCCTATATCAGTTTTGTCATTAACTAATTAATTTTTCCTAAACGCAATTTGAAAGAAATATGAGAAATTTTTACTATTCACGATATGAATAATTTATTATTAAAAACTATATTTTATATGGGAATCTTACATAAGAAATTTGGCTTCTACTCTAAGCAGTACTACTAAGCAGTGAAAGTGCTTTAAAAATACCATGCAGATATGCATCGCTATTCATTAAAGGGTTACTTTAATAAGTGTGATACCTTGGTGTGAATATCTTAGTAACTGGACAGAATGAATTCATCCCCCCATTATTTATCATTACATTATTCACAAGGAAAATAACGATTTCAATAATCCTTATACATGCTTTCAAAAGATTAATTACATTTTGATTTTGTAAAGATTTCATAATATATGTATTCATTTTTAGTATGAGTAAGTGTGGCTTGCTTTCACAATTAGCATAGGCGCAAAAAAATGCTGCACGTGGCGTTTAATTCCACAGTTTTGTGCATATCAAAGCAAAATTCCACTCCAATTGTTTTGAAGTTGTCGGTCGGCCTCCTTCAGAGAATACATGATGATAAATCCCTTAACAAATGGAGAAACCACTTATCTTGACAATTTTAAAATAGCTAAGAATTATTTTTCTCTATCTCTTCTACATATCTTTTCAAAGCTTTAAACCAATCGGTCGAACGGTATAGATTTTTAAACAGCACATTTAGAATTTTTCATTTATATCTGTGATTATGAGGCATTTTGTATGTGTCGAAAATTTCAGATATTAAAAACATAAAAGCAATTGAAAAAAATGCCATTTCACGAAAGAAATAATAAAAAACAAAATTTCTTTAAGTCACACACTTTTTCAAAATGATTTTAATCTTTTTTATATATTTTTACAGAAAAAATTGCCCGAGAAAGCCAAAGAAGAAGAAACTCAGGTAAGGTGAAATCTGTAACTTAAACGACTTAGTCAATGATAGGAATAAATAAATTAATAAATATAAATATACTTAAAATAAACCGTTTGATCGTCTTGGAAAAGGGAGAAATGATAAGCGTGGAGTATTTGCAGTCCATGCAAAGCTGACGTTTTGCAGGGCTCTGTATTTTGAGTATTTTAAACTATTCCAGTATAATAATGAAGGAAAAGCATTATCCTTCTTCATATCTACATGAACTTTGTATACAGGCCTTAAAATATAAAGCTGATAAATGAAGATGTATATGTATTTTTTGATAAAGTACTACATGATACCTGTCGAAATTATGCTAACTAATTTGATGGGTCTGTAGAAAAAATGAACAGAACCTCATTAAAATGATAAAATGTGTTTCATAAAATATCGATTACTAAGAGTTAAACAAAACGGGAAACCGACCTTCTTTTACAGTTGCATTTTTCAGCACGATTGCTTTTTATGTGCATATTTAATTACAAGACGAAAATTCAAAATCTCAATAAGGTATTTCTTTAAATTGCTACGATGGCAGCGCTATCTATTGTTATGTTTTTGCCAACTGATCTGCTAATCTGAGTTTTAATGCTGTCTAAAATTTATAATCTACGAGAGAAACAGTTAAAAATATCATCTTTGCGTACAAATCGATCAATAAGTTCGCCATTTACTGAAAATTAAATTAAGATTTGAAAATCAGTTTTAGACTTACTTTGCCGCCAAATTTGGCGATGTATTATTAATAGTGGTGAAAATTGGGGTCCATTTGGAGCGATTTTGGTGATAATCTCAAAAAGTTGTATTTCTATTCGAGGCCGTAACCCCTCCGAAAAAAAGGGGGGGATATGTAGCGCTAAAATTCTTTCACCTTTAACTGATCTCTAGAATCTGAGCAAGTACAAACCTACTGATGCTTTGACTAAAATTTTGGGAGTGAATCAAACCCTTGTGATCTCCTCCTCCCCCCGCCCTGGCTACGGCCTTCTTACTATTCAAGTAATTCTGCGAGATACTGTAAAAGAACTATGAATGCTATGCCCATCCTTTTCTTTGCACGGGAATAAGCTGTCATAGACATCTATGCACATATTTTATTGTGATTTAAATAGATTTATGTTTCTAAATGGCCAATGTCTTTAATACCTTAGAATTCTTTTACGTGCTCTTGTAGAAAAAATATGTGGAGCTTATAAAACAAATTTGGACTCCGAAAATGTATGTAATACTCAGTGGCGGCTCGTCATTAAGGGTCAGAGGGGCCTGGCCCCAACGACTAACCACCGTCTAAATCAAAGTATCTTCCTATTATGTAAGACAGTTCTTTCAATAATTTACCTTCATTAAAAAATGCACGCATTTTAATACTATCCATTAAAAAGAGCGATAGTTATACGATTTTTCCCCTATCTAAGCCATGCATGGGCCATGGGCTGACTTGCCCTAATTTTGGCGTAATTTCTCCGTTCACTGGGTTGACATATTTGGCATTGAGCCAAAACCCATATTGACGCGGAATTAACTTGGCTTCCAAACGGCTTATTTGGCGCTGTCTTCGGGGCCCAGATCTTCGGGCCCTCGCATTATGATCTACATGACTGTACGGGGAAATTTCGGCAATCGGTAGCTATTGGCGAAATTTTCCGCTTAGGAGGAAATCATTTTTTATGTGCGTGATCGTATTTTTGCAGCGCAGTCAGATATTTTTCTGTTTTGTTTTCTTGATTTACGAAAGGCGATGTACAAAAGTCTTTTTTATATATGTTGACATTGATTTTAAAATAAATAAATCATCTAAAAATTATGAACAAGCAGCTATAAACATAAATATTAAATAATTAACTGTGGCTTTTTGTTTAGTAATAAAGTAAACTTTTCAATTTAACATAGTTAGGTAAAAAATAGCCAGAAGTTGTATAGCAATTTTGATAATCGTTTGTCATTTGAGAAATTTGAAATACTTACGCTTTGTGCACGTGGGGATAGGTTGGTCTATTTGTATATATACTTTCGCGATTTTAATGGGCACAATTTTTTTTCGGGCCCCACCACTGAAACAGGTCACGAGCCGCCACTGGTAATACTTATAGTTCTTTTACAAGGTCCAAGAACTCGCATAAGTTAAGGTTCCAAAGACAAGAATTAAAGTCAAAAACAGTAATGTCTTATTTGCTCTGTTTGTTTCCATCGTTTCAAAAATGTACCTGCAGGGATTCTCCTTTTATGCTGCTTCCATCCGCGGATCTTTCGCTGTTCCTGTCCCGACTCCGTATGGTGCTAATAAGTTGACCATATTTTTAAACGTAAAATTGAGGATATGTCCCCAAATATGAAAACAAATTGATGACATTTTATAATTAATGAAATAATTAACAGTAATCTAATTAAATGTAATTAATAAAATTTAAAAAATGTAATAATTATAAATTGTCCCCAATTGCTTTTTTACATTTTGGGAACGAATTGAAAGAAAAAACACAGAAATTGGGACTGTCCCCGAAATGGTCACCTCAGGTGCTAAGCAGCAGTGGGTGCATTCAAACACCTATACCCAGGAAACAACAATTTCACGTGATGTCACTGAAAATTTTTTTAGGTCAATTCGGATACTTAAAGATACAAAGCCACGTTTTCGGCGAATGACCATTCTCAAATGAATGTTTGACAAAAAAAAAGTTGGCTACTAAGGTGTGACGTAGTGATAATGACGTAGGTGAAACATCTCTATGGTCACAAAATTGGAATACCTCTTGCCGTTTTGAAGTAGGATTACCTTCCGCCATAACGGTCCTATGTATCGAAAATATGTTTTCAGCTTTGTTGTAAGTTAAAGGGTTACTTCAAAACTTACTTTCGTGCTTTTTAGGAGGATCCGTGTAGTAATATGGACCACCTAACGATGAAATGCTCTAAATGCATGGGTTTATATTTCGAAAGGCCAGTTTTCTAGTTGGAAGGCAAGATATATGAAGGGTGTAGTATAAGATTTTATCTGATCGTGAATTATGGAAACTTAAGCAAATATTGGCAATTTTCATTTTTTTTTGAGAAGTGGATTACGCTTATGGCTTTTAACATAAACATTTCATTGACAATGCTTGCATTGGTACGACTTTATTCCTTCATTGACAGCCATTGCAATAGTAATGTTGGGTTTGCGATAAGTCCAGTTGTTGGGCTTGCAGCAGTCTTCGTGTATCCACGAAGAGTACTTGCTACACAGAATCCAAGCATGTGGTTTCGCCGCACACAGTGCAGAAAACACCGTCTTCTGTCAACGTGTTTTCCTTGTTAACTCGGGGCCATCGTGATTCTACCAGGCCTGCTTGTGCACTCCGATGAGTCATCCAAAGAGGTCTACGGATGCTCACTTATTGGTTCTAGCACTTAGATACGTCATCTAACGGCCGAATCTAACCAATGAGAAAACGTCCGTAGGCCTCTTTTGGAGTGCACAAGCAGGCCCGGTAGAATCACAATGGCCCCGGTTAACTACACTGACTCTTGTCGCCTCCCCCCCCCCCTCCAACAGTTGCCGCCAACTTTCTAGTTGTTTTCTTGGAGACGACATTACCCATTTGTTGCCGTTTCTGTTCCACAGATATCTTTTAGCGAGAGGATGTCAAAACAGTGACCTCTGATGTATTTCCTCTTCTCTTATCACAATTTGGCAGCTTTCTACGACTCTGTATAGGACTTAAAACGTCTAGACTCACCTTACTAGTGCTGGGAAGATGAGGTCCGGTATCCATAGGGTGACCAAATTCCGCCATTGTGATGCAGCTTGTCAATTTTTAAGAGTCAAATAAAAACAGAACTACTGCAATACAGTATCCTAGTTTAAGTATTTTCTTGAAGAAATAGTTCATGTTTTCATTCCAACAACATTTAACGGTCGTCATCGTGCGCTTAGTATCTAAATATTTGATTTTCGATATTCAACGCGTCCTCAAAAATTGAGGACATTTGATCACCATAAGACAATTGAGGAGATCGGTCACTGGTCACCATGACCAGTTGTGGTATCGGCAGGAGGAGGGTTGTCCGTGACCATGGAAATTTTTTCTTTGGCAGAAGTGATTCTTGCTATGGCACCGGTAGGCGGAGAGTTGTCCGTAACAATGCAAATTTCTTCGTGAGCAATAGTGATTCGAGCTGTGGTACAGGCAGGAGGTGGACTGTCTGTGACCATGAAAGTTTCTTCTTAAATATTTATTTTTACAAACCCGCGCACACACTCTTTTATATAGCAGGTGTTATATGGAGCATAGTTCATATTACACGATCGGCAGTAGTCCGTTTTACACGACACTTAGAGCAGCACACGGTCGCAAGAACCGCCGTTTTAAGGAATCATAAAATGAATCTTCTCTGCCCGGAAAAGAACTGCTGATACCCTGTTATGTGCTGCCCAAACTTCTCGAAATCTAAACTAGAGTCACGAGTGCTTCGAAATCTAAACTAGAGTCACGACGATTCACAAATAAAACATCCACTGGACTGTTCTATCGGTGATCCGAAATTTCGATTTTTACCATTTGCTTTTAAAATTTCCGTTTCATGAACAAAACACGACGGACGCTGATGAAATCAGAAAAAGCGTTTTCTATCGTTTTTATTCTAGTCTTGATTTCGCTCTTAATTGTCTTTTTTATATTACAGGAGTGTGCCAATGAAATACATCAGAAATTCAACGAAATAAAAGAGGAAAAGTCAGAGAACTTGATGAATTCGATCAGAGAGTTCCAGGTTTCCGAAGAATGCAAAAACAGTGGCAAAGACGCATTCATGCAGTTCTTTGAAGAAATTAGCCAGTAGTAACAGAAATTGTCTATCGCATCAGCTCTAACGATACATAATATTTCTGTAGATGAATATTTAAATATACATTTGATTGAATAAAACTATTTTATTGGAGAACACACACACAATGTTACTTATTTATGTGAATCACTTACCAAAAATACAGGAAAGTGGTTTCTATGTTGTAACTGCCTTCCTCAGCTAAAAAAGTTATATATATTATTTCCGTATGGACTGCACCGTACACCTCATTCAAAAATAAATGTACAGCAAGAAAAGTTTATTTTTTAAAGGATATCCATGTCATTAATGCGATTGATGCACATTCACTGCTTAACCCTCAAAGCGCAAGCATTTTCACACCAATATAGACGATCAACTGGATGGAATGCCCAACTCTGAAAAAGTGCAGCCGTTGCCATCAGCTCATTTAACAGCCAATAACATGGCGGCCGATCGAACAACCCATCTGGCGCCAGAGAGCTAAGGAAGTTTTCTGGGGCTTCACAGCCAGCTGTGTCAGAAAATTTCTTTAGCTCTGTTGCGCCAGATCGGCTATTCGATCTACTGCCAAAGAAATAAAGGCACTCTTTTGTTATATTTCGAAGATATCATTGAAGGATTGTTATAAAAGTTATATAATAATTTTCTTTCTTCTTCCCTCACAATCCGACATTAAAATCTGGACCCCTCAAATGCCTGATCAGGAATCAGCGTAGATGAGCAATAAAAGCATGCGATTAGTCAAGAAATTCCAGCAATTCGAGATAAAAATATTATAGGGTCCACATTAAGTAGTTTGGCTCTGTCCTAGTTAATCAGCAAACCCCTTTAAACTCACTCTCTATAATTTCGATCAAAACAGAGGTACGCTTAATAGTCCAGTCATTTGGTCAAAAAAAAGGGGATTACCTGAAAAGTTTTCCGGGAGTTTTGAAAATGGGCAATTTTATAGATTTCGATGTGCTCTTTCCGAATTTCAACTTTGCCCCCTCGTATCTTTGCCGCTCGCTCCGCTATATTCGAAAAATGGCGCCCATAAGCAGTTTTTTGGCAATATCTCCTATACGACTCATTTCACGAAAAAAACAATTACAAAAAAGGAAACTAGAGACAATTTCCTACAATTCATGTAATTACCTTCTTTTCGTAAAATGAATAGTTTTGGCGTACGAGCGCCACAAAGTGTAGTTCAGTATGCGTTTTGGCCAAAAACTCATTGCCACACCACCTTGTGAGGTAGAGTAAGCGGCGCGTTTATTTATTTTTTTTTTTCCCGTGGTATCCCCAGTAGGCCTAATCCACATGCATTTAACTCAGGGATGGGCAAACTACGGCCCGCCGGAAGGTTTTATCCGGCCCGCAGATAGAATTTTGCAGGATGTGTTTTTAAGCGAGTTTGGCAGCTGAAAGACGACATTGTGTCGTTCTTCCATGAGAGACAGTGTTCTGCGGAGTGCGAAATGTAAGAAGATACAGAATGGATTTCGGACTTTGCATTTTTCACAGATCTTCTTTGTTATATGAGCACACTTGAATGTCAAGATGCAAGGGAAAAATCAATTTATCGACGATATCTGGGCCCATCTCAAAGCTTTTAAACTAAAACCTAATCTGTTTGCTGGGTAGCTAGCTAAGAACGACTTGTCTCATTCCTCGAGGTTAAATTCAATACTCTCAATAAATGAAGAGAAGCTTAAGAATTATGAAGATGGCTTGAAAAAACTGCATTTTGAGTTCGAACGCAGATTTCAAGATTTCAGTACCATTCAAACAGAATTGGATATTTTTACCATGCCTTTGAACGTAAATTGTGAAGCAGTGAGGTTAGATTTGCAGCTTGAATTAATTGAGTTGCAATCTAACGATCATCTCAAGCAGTTGTTTCTAAATATTCCAAAGTTAGAGTTTTATAAATCATTATCGTTTCCCAAATTTAATATCTCACGCTCAGAAAATCAGTGCTATGTTTGCTTCATCTTATATATGTGAACAAGTGTTTTCAACTATGAACCTTAGAAAGAATTCTTTCAGAAGTAGACTGGCAGATGAGCATTTAGCCTCGTTCCTTAGAATGAGTACATCTCACTTCGAACCTCAATATAAGGAACTTTTAAAAATGAAATAGCAATTTCATTCATCTCATTAACATATTTAAATTGTAATACTTGTATATTGTTTTTAAAATTTTAGAAAAATTTATCATGGTCCGCCAAACTTTTTTACTTCCTTGTACGTAGTATAAGGAAGTAATGTGATCCCGAAAAATTTTGGGGGCCAAATTTCGACATAAAAACCGATTTTGACTACCTCTAAATTTAATTAAAAATTTTTTTTCGATGCATCTCATCGTAGGCTAGCATGCACGATCATATTAACGCGTCTGCAACTCATTTTGACCAGTGGCGAGTCCACTGGGGCCAGTTTTTCCATGCCGTCTGTACGTACGTACGTATGTATGTAACTCGCATATCTCAAAAACTAATGGTCGTAGAATGTTGAGATTTGATATTTAGGATTGTTCTATGATCTAGTTGTGCACCTCCCCTTTTGGTGGCAATCGAATGGATAGTTTATGTACAGGACCGCCCAAAAGATTCGAAATACATTACGCTCTATGGGCCGAAATTCATTAAACTCGCCTAACTCAAAAGCTATTAGGCGTAGAATGTCGAAACTTCATATTTTGGATAGTTGTAACATCTAGTTGTGCACCTCCCCTTTTGGTTCCATTCGACTGGATAGTTTATCTACAGGACTGCGCAAAACATTCGAAATACATTGCACTCAATGGGCCGAAATTCATTAAACTCGCATATCTCAAAAGCTATTAGGCGTTGAATGTTGAAACTTTATATTTAGGATTGTTGTAACATCTAGTTGTGCACCTTCCCTTTCGGTTCCATTCGACTGGATAGTTTATCTACAGGACTGCCCAAAACATTCGAAATACATTACACTCAATGGGCCGAAATTCATTAAACTCGCATATCTCAAAAACTATTAGGCGTTGAATGTTGAAACTTTATATTTAGGATTGTTGTAACATCTAGTTGTGCACCTTCCCTTTCGGTTCCATTCGACTGAATAGTTTATGTACAGGACCGCCCAAAAGATTCGAAATACATTACGCTCTATGGGCCGAAATTCATCAAAGCGTTTTTTAGAGGTATTGGGCTATTTCAAACGACTCAGAAGTGATATATGCTGTAAAGAGTTAGAAAATGAATTTCTCCATTAAAAAAAGTGTCTTTTTCATTTATAGTTCTGCTACAGAAACACTCAAAAGATTTCCAATACATTACGGTCAATAGCAATTTTAGGGGCATTCATCCATTTCAAGCACAATACCGTCCTACCACATAAGTTAGGTAAAGGTCCGACCACGGTCACGTGCCTCCCTCAAGAACTATGTCAAAAGTCGCCAAGCTTGGCGACTTTTGGTGTATGTGTGTGCATATTTAACTCTCAAATCTCAAAAACTATTATGAAATTTCATATATAAGAATGTTGTAACATCTAGTTGTGCATCTCGATTTTTGGTTCCAATCTACTGGAGAGTTTATTTACAGGACCACCGAAAAGAATTTCAGTACCTTAATGTCTATGGACATCTTCAATATAATACAACTGTAGACAGTCATTGTTTGGTACATGCCCAAAATCTCGCCGTCTGTCCTCGACCTTGTCGAGTTTTGGCGAAATATCGCCAAATTTGGCGATAGTCAGTCATTTGGTCCATGCCCAAAGTATCGCCATTTGTTATCGTTCTTGGCGAGTTTTGGCGGAATATCGCCAAATTTGGCGATAATCTCTCATTGTTTGGTTCATGCTTAAAATCTCGCCAAATGTCGTCGACATTGACGAGTTTCGCCGAAATATCGCCAAATTTGGCGCCAAAAATTATTTCCTATTTTGTATAACTCTAAAACTTTAACCCGTAGATTTTTTAACTTTGTATTTAGAACTATTGTAATATCTAACTGTTTTCAATATCTTTTTTGACAGCAATCGACTGAGAATTTATTTACATGGTGAGCCAAATGACTTTGAATACATTGAGGTGTATAGATGCATTCAATACATTGAAAGTCTGTGGTCAATGACTACTTTGGCTATCCCCAAAATCTCGCTGACTATCTCAAGTTTGTCGGCTTTTGGTGAAATATCGCCAAATAAAGTGTCAGAAGGAAATCTTTCAAATTGAACTCAGCTTGGCGATATCGAAATATTTGGCTAGAAATCGCTAAACCTTACTATTATTGATATTTTATCTCTTTCAAACAAATAAATTTAGAGGAAGTGCATAGAAAATATTTTTGATCTAATGGACGTGCAAGGAAGTCATGTGTTGGACACATCAGATTTTTTTTTTTCGATTTTTGGCCCGCGACCGAAAAAGTTTGCCCATCCCTGATTTAACTAATCCAAAATTTAGCGCATTCTCCTTCGCTTCACTGTTCTTGATGGACCAGGTGTTGCAAGTTCATTGTCTCTAGTACCGATCGAAATGTCACAGCCCGAAATTTCTTCCACATCAGCCGCAATGGGATTGTCAGTTTCATCGCAATCTTCTTCGTTCTTGATTTCATCATACGTTTGCTCGAAAATAGTCTCCGATTCTTCCTCATCATCACTATCTTGTAATGGAACTTACGAGTTATCACAGGTACCATTGCAATTCGTGCATATAACCAACACCTCCTAGATATAGAAAGCCTAACAACTGGTACGTTCCCAAGCTTTCACGTCATCAGTAGGCCTTCAAGAATGATGTCATCACAATTTAACTCTCATAAAGTAAATCTATTTAAAATTTCTGGTGAATTTACTCACGCACAACAGCATTTTACTGATTTGAGATAGAAAATTTTAATTTTGCGGCAAAAGGCAAGTTTTTAACTGTAACTAATTATGTAGTGTAAGAAGGAAATAGATCATAATGAATTGCTTTGTACCACAAAGGTATTTTATTTTTTATCTTTAACTTAAGTTATTTTCAAATATTTGTAACATTCACCAGAAAATTTAAATAGTTTTACTTTATGAAAGTAAAACTGTGATGACGTCACTCTTGAAGGCCTAGTGGTGACGTCAAAGCTTCAGTTGTTAGGCTTTCTCTATGTAGGAGGTGTTGATATAACGGAGCACTTTAACCCAGTCTTTCTGCATCCACAGGCTTTCTGATATCTCTTTCTGCGTTTGCAAGAAATAAGTTTTAAGAAGCTTTCAGGAGCTGGGGGCTCGAGTGTGGTGACAGGCATTAGCCCGTCCTTGTTTCTTTTCCACCCCCATTGCTCTGCATTTTGTTCATTCCCATACCACTGCTGAGCCTGATGATAGGTTCGGAGCGACTGTTGTCTTGTTCCTCCTGTTGGTGGTAGCGAAGCAATACTAAATTTACTTTTATATGCTGATATCGTGAAGCAAGCATATCTATAGTTATTTAAAGACATACTTTTCTTACTTTTCACATTACTGTCACTGTATAATTCAAGAAGGAAGCGTTCTCCTGCTTAAGCAATGCTCTCTGGATCAGCATTCGGATTTTTGAATGCCTGGATAACCACGATCTGGATTTTTTCGGAGTACATCAATAAATTTTATTTTTCCTTGATTAAATAATGCTGATGTTCTATCACAGCCGCTGAAGGCACGCAAGAATAAAATATGATCTGCGGCTGGTTTATCTATGATACTTTTTGTTGTATATATTTGTTACGAAATTTTTCCTTTTCCTGGTTTGAGAATATATATGATGTAACGCGTAGATACAGCCGTCAAAAGAATAAGAAGATCTAGATCTTCGCCAACAACTAATGGGGCCTACTGGGGATACCACGGAAGAAAAAAAAAAAAAAAAAAAGCCGTTTACTCCAACTCACAAGGTGGTGTGGAAATGCGTTGTTTGGCCAAAACGCATACTGAACTACACTTTGCGGCGCTCGTGCGCCAAAACTATTGATTTTACAAAAAAGGTAATTACATAAATTGTAGGAAATTTTCTCTAGTTTCCTTTTTTGTAATTGTTTTTTTCGTGAAATGAGTCGTATAGGAGATATTGCCAAAAAAACTGCTTATGGGCGCCATTTTTCGAATATAGCGGCAAAGATACGAGGGGGCAAAGTTGAAATTCGGAAAGAGCACATCGAAATCTATAAAATTGCCCATTTTCAAAACTCCCGGAAAACTTTCCAGGTAAAACTACCAAATGACTGGACTATAATATAAACCAAGAAAAATGTGAAATTTGCTCTAAAATATCTTCCTTTTTGGGAAATATTGCTAAGCATTACTACTAAAATTCGCCGCAATTTACGTCTTGGACATCTTTCTGAAATATTATGGCAGATTATTTAATTGAGGGAAATACCATTAAACACCATTTTACATTTTTTCCATGACCTTTTTTTGACGTGCATTAATTATAATATGTAAATCAATTTTCTTTTTTAAATTTTAAAGCGAAGTTTAAAATTTTAAATAAAAATATATTTCAATTTTTTCAAAAAATATCTAGGTAATAGTTTATATGAATGTTAAGTAATTTATGAGTTTTTATAATGAGATGAGCAAGCTAGTAATCAATATAATTAACAGATAAATACCTTCCTTTTCAATAAAATTCAACAACTGAGGCTAAACCATACGGTTATCATGTTGGAATCGGACATCCCATTAAGCGTGTTCTGAGCGGACATATTGTGCTGGAAGCGGACGTCTCCCCGCTTTATCTATTTTCACACCAGCAACAATGGAAAAGAAAAATAAACAGGCAAATCTGACTAAATGAGTCCGAAACTGCACCAATAATATCAAGCACGTAAAATTTTTGTATTGTAATGTGTTTGACTTACATGAAAATGCGCAATTTTCTTATGAGTGGTGTGAAAATATATAAAAATTGATTTTTGAACTCACCAATTGTTTTTTACTATGTCACATAAATGTTTTTCTCCTAAGCTTTCCCCACGCTATACCCTTTTTTTTTTTATAGATTTCTTGTGTTCCATTCTAATGTTTCATTGCTAGCATACAGGAAATTTAGGTCAGATTGCTGTAAACTTTTTTTTTAAGTATTTGTGAAGCTTAATCGAATATACCAAAATTCGGAATCATATATGGCAAGATTCATTTTTCTTTTAAACACTTCATTATAATTGGGAATCGGCCAAAAAACAATTCCTTAAATAAAAATAAAATTTACAGCGACTTTTTGCTTGATTTGATTTGTATTTCACCTTTGTTGTAATTAAATAGTAGTAATTAAATCTACGAGTTTGAGGATTAAAATGGCCGCTACAAATGTAGATCTACATTTCTTTGGATTTGCCTCTCTATTTTTCTTTTCCGTTGTTATTGGCATGGAAATAGATAAGAGGGGAGACGTCGGCTTCCAACACCATATGTCCGCTCAGAACACGCTAAGTATGATGTCCGATTCCAACATGAAACCATCATAAATTTAAGTTCACCTACTGAGTTAAGTTTTTAACAAATGCATGTCCAATCGATGCATGTCTCATTTGAGTTAAATGCAGGCGTTATATTTTCATTCTCTTTGGAAAACATGATCTAAAAAGAATCAATTTGTTTTGAAAATATATCGGTAAGACATTGCAAATATTTTTGTGTAACATACCTTTTATTTGTAAAAGTATCTGTCTAATTAAGTGAGGCAGTTGAAATAAGGTGCCATTTTTCAGTATTTGTTATGGCCTGTTTTTTCAGATGCATCATAATCTTATCAATAGAAACAAAAACCTGTTTGTTCATGTCACATACAAATCAGCACCGTAGAATCAATTGGTTTGAAACACAAACTATTACACAATACCTAAACACATAAATTTTGAACAAATACCTAAAAAATTACAGGGCAAATCTTGCTTTATTTTAAAAACTTGAAAATTCACCCGTTCCTCAATTTCTAGCGATTTTTCACTATTTTCAGCTCTTTTGAATTTAAAAGAGTAAAAAACTGGATCATTTGAGTGATACGAACTTTTGTACCGCAGGTGGTATTGACGTCATTTTGATGTCGAGGTTATCAGGCATTGAAGGGAAAAATGTGATTGCCATTCATCTAAAATACATTTTCGAGATTATCAATTTAATTTTTTTCAGAAGTAAAATGATTTCCTTCACATGGAGCATTGATATAAGAAGGGCTGTTGCCAGCAAATAAAAATCTTTCGAATGCGAAAAGTTTCCGCAAACGCAACACTCCCAGAGAGACTCAGCACGTTTTCAGAAGAGCATGTAATTCCGATGGCAGGAATACGCGTTTTAAAAACGCGGGGAACTTTTTGTGAGCTCGTTTGTGGAAATTTTTCCCATCGAAAGGTTTCGATTTGCTGTGAATATCCCTCAATGATTAATATAAAGTTCTATTTTTAATTATCTTAGTTTGGCAGCAATTCAACCCTTGGCTTGCAAATGATATTTGGCATTCGTCAGTGTGATGAAAGCAAATGAAATTTGTTACTGTGATATTAGCTGTAATTGAAACAATAAACGTTGAAAATTCAAAAGATTTGGAATAGATTTTGCAAAAATGCTGTAAATTTTGAGGGCGTAAAATAATTGACAAGGCTCGCAATTTGTGTATTTTAAGAATAAGAAATTTATTACAAAAGTAAGGAATAAAGCACAGAAATTTTTTCGCGTACATTAAATTAACAACGCTTGTTACATTCATCAACAGGCGCCTTACAACAAACTAAACGATAAGTAACTCTACGTTAATATGGATCCCTCGGTAGTTTCGACAGAAGAGAGTACCTGAACTGTTTTTTTGTTTAATTGTTGAATTTAATATTGAGTGGCAAGAAAACTTTTGTTTCTATGGTAATTATAAAGTAAAGAATAAAATCAGTTTCCCACAACCACAAATGAGAATTATTTTGCTGCCAAAAGATCGTTTTTTACATTTACAGATCTTAAAATATATGTCGCTGCATCTGATAAGGGAAAACGTATTGTACGCATGTATAGATCTGGAGAGGATTTGTTGCCAGATATGCGAATTAAATAAAATGCGAAATAGATACAATGGCCTTAAATGACGGAGTTTATACAGGTCCATGTTTCATTTGTTTCATAGTCATGTATTTTTATTTTTCGAATCTTTAGAGCTTTAAAAATTATTTCAGATTTTGTTTGATTGTAGCATTTAACAACTTAAGTAAGCAAGGATGAATATCGTTGTTATTTGTTGTATTTGTTGGTAATGTTAAAACTGGAAATAAAATTAATTACTCTTTGACATTGTTTCTACGTTATGAGTTTAAAAGTGCATTACTAAGTTAAATGCTAACAAACTTTGACGAAAATAATTTCATCACGATCAAGATGATTTCAGGAATATGGAACATGCGTCCAGATGCGAAGATACAAACGGCTCACGAGATAAAAAATTACTGAAATAAGCAGATAAATATAGATTTTATTTATTTTTTGATTCGTATTGATTCTTTAACAATTCCCATTCCCGTGAGAAGAACTGGTAGTTAAACTAGTAGTATTTATAAAATTCGTTACAAATGAATAAATAAATTATGCAAATATGAATGTAATAATTTTTTAAGCTTCAGAAAATATTGTATTCCAATACTCGAAATTAATAATTAAGTTTTTTGAAATTTTTATAGATGAAAATAATTATTTTAAATTTAAAATTTTCACACGAGTCAACAACTTTTGAACTGGCTTAAAATTTTAATAGGTAAAAAAATATATCCTTTAACAGTATTTTTGTAGCAGAAATACTGGATTGCATAAATTCGGATTTTCGGAACGTGAAAAAAGTTTAGCGAAAATGTGAGAAAATTATACACAATAAATTATAATTGAAAATTTAGGATACTTCTAGCTTTGCTTTTGAAGGAAATGTGTGTTTTCTTCATGAATTGGTAATTTGTTGTTGAATGGGTTGTTAAATTTGTTATTAAGGAGTATTTTTACCCCTTGGAAAAGTTCCTAACAATATCCTGCATCCATTTATTAATTGTGAACATGATCAATGGAATATTAAATTGGATTCACCAGGGATAGGGGGGGGATATTATAAGGGGTCCATTATTCACCAGGTTAAATGTTCACAAGATCCAAAATAGCGGCCGTTAACGACGATGAATTAAGATAAATTCACAAAATCCATGTACCCTAGATGAGATTCCTTACATAAGAGTTATTATCTGTTGACGCATAAAAATTCTAGGAGCAAACTTGCATTTTTTCCCAATTGTCATTTTCACCCTAATGACCTTATTATTTCACGTAAAGAATAAAAGAGTCAATGGATTTTTTAAGTACATTCTACGTTGATCAGTGAGCTATAAGTAACGCTATTTCAAGAAGTGTGACCGCGGATACGTCAATTTCCGGTATTTTGTTCTTCCTGTGAATGGTGTTGAACATTTACGAAATATTACAAACTGAATAAAAATCGATTTTGGTAATCGATTTATTTTGAATACTTTAATTTTAAAATTTACAATAAAATCAGTTTTGTATATACAATCGCTAAATTAAGAATTATTTTTTTTTAAATTGAGCGATTCTTTTGTGAATAGTCAGCAAATTTTTCAACTGAATTTAGTGACTTTTGTCAAAGAATATTTGGCAGCACTGCATGCTGGGAAGCAAAGAAGAATTGCCATGTCACATTTTTTCAGCGATGGGGCGTTAACCACCCGATAAGCAGTAAAATAAGCACAAGAACATGCTGGAAAATGTTACGAATTCAGTGGGTCTAGAATGATTTAGCTTTCTCGTTTCAATACAAGGGCTTATTTTTCAGGCGCAGGGGGGTCACAATTGTCCTTAACCCTTTAAAGTGCGGTGTCCTCACCGTGAGGACATAAAACTGACGTTTTGACTGTATTCAGTTACGAAGAATAAATTTGATTGCTATAAAAAGTACTCGAGGTTGACATTGTTACACGAGAATGCTTTACTTTTTCGCGCGTAATTTCCCATAAAAATTGTCGATTATTTGTAAAATTGTCAGGATTATTTTTAACAGCACTGGGATCTCGCTGAAAACTATAAAAATGCGCTATGGAAATACATAGAAGAACAACTGGATAAAGCCTGCTCAATGCTGAAAAAAAAGGGTAGCCGTTGCCATCTCTCGATTTAACTACCAGCAGTGATCGCGATAACGCCTCTAGATGCGTATTTCACGCTTTAGAAATTCAGAATACGCCTTAAAAATTTCGGAATGCGTATTTTTACGCATTGCTTTTCCATATAAAATTAGGTGTATTTTGATAAATAATTATGATTTGCTGATTTTAAATTTAAAAAATCTAATTATTGCACTAGTTTTTGTTGGACTGACATTTATGTACCTAGATTTATAATCAGTTTTTATTTATATGTCAAATGCAATTTAATTATGAATTTGAATATTTAGCATAATTGTTCGTTGCTTTAATTACTCCTTTGGAAAAGAAAATACTCTTTCTAAAAAGGTTAAGGGGTATTTTTACTCTTCTGAAAACATACTAGATCGATCACTGACTACCAGCATGATGGTGGTTGATCGAATCGTTCACAGATCTAGAGACTATTTTTTTGACTGTGTTCGCGTACAGCCTGTCTGTGTCAAAAAATGATAGTTAAATCAAACTGGTAGTTAAATCGAGCGATGGCAACGGCTGCCCTTTTTACAGGATTGGGAAATGATTAAGCTTCAAAGGATTAACTTGCAATAATTGCGAACTCCATTGTCCTAAGCCCAAGTGTTTTTCGGGGTCAACTTTTAAATCTCTGTGCGACGAAAGTACCGACTTTATACATGTTTATCCTTTTTCAAATATTATTTGTGAACTTTTTAGTTATTAAGAAATTTTGTTTGGGCCGTTTAGTTCTAATTGTAGGGATAAAATTCCGCTTCTTAATACAACAGTAAATGAGATATGAATTAAGGTATGAAAAAGTATTTTAACATAGGGGAAGGGAAATTTTGCAAGCTCGTAACTCATTCATTTTTAGCTGAAATTTATTGAAAATAGGTATCTTTTTTTTTTTTTAAGTATAAAGTAAAAATTGGTTTTGCCGTTGGGAAAAAAAAAGTTGATATATAGTATGGGGTGGATTTAATCGCAAAAGTTTCAAAAAAAGGAACAAACTAAAAGTTTCAGATTGAACAGTATAGATTCAAATTTTCAAATTTATTTAAAAATGCGTCAAAATGTCACCTTCACAAATTATCGAAGAATATCTAAATATACGGATGATTCAAAAATCTATATTCTGCATTAACTCATATTTAAATATTTTCTGTATCAATATCCTACAGATTCACACACTAGTTTTATGAAGAAAAATATGTCAAAGAAAAAAAAAAGTAGATGAATATCTTAATATCTTACCTGTTGATTAATTCCAGGATCCATTTTAATGTTGTTTCCATCCCATTCATTCCCAGGGCACACGGAAGATAATCTCGAAGAATATACGGCAGACGATTTAACTCGAACGAGACTGAAAAATTGTGTTCTAAAATTTTCAAACGAATAAACAAATCGTTGTTGCCAACAACAATAGGGGAAAAAATGCTATACCCACAATATGCTTGCGAAAAGCATTTGCTTACGTCACTCACTTCAGAAAGATTTTACTATTGTTAATTTTTTTATTACGTCCGAGGAACAGAAAAAAAATCGTTGTTACTTGATGCTTATTTAACTATAAGCACGGCCTCTCATGCAAATTTTATGTATAACAAATTAAAGTGTACTCGGAGAAAAACGAATACCGCTCTCATCTAGAACGAATAGATGACTGTTTTCTGTGTCAAAAAATGTAGAAGAATAGATCGTGGTATTATGCGTGTAGGTGATATAGTCAAGAATTTCTAGTCTTCTTTTTCTAGTATTCTGGCTCATCACAGCAGAATGACTATTTTGTGTAACGAGACATTATCGTTCGGTTTTGGAGCACTATAATTACCGTTTATGAATCTACCCGATAGCGTACGCAGAGCAGCGATTGACAGATATTTTCATCCGATCAATTACCAGATCATAGAAGCGAGATCTAAAAAATGGATAAGTGGGTTCAGAAATGTCTCATTCTATGATCTAGTATTTGCAGGGAGTATATAGACTCATAAATTCTAGTTCCAACAATTATTTTCTAGATGTCAGAGGCATATTTTGTTTCAGTTTACGTTATTCGTAAACGATTGGTATATGCAATTCTGCTGTTCGACGAGCAGTGGCCGAATAAAGTGCTAGAGGTTTTTTTTCCCGGAGCTGTAGACTCAATAAATAGGAAATTTCTCATGAGCCAACCCAAACACGATAACGAATTACAGAGTCCTTCTCATCTCTCTTCAGAAACTTCTGAAGATCACCAAAAGAATTGTTGGAACCATGGATCTTACGTTCACACGCACCACATGTACACAGTGGTCTCAATCGATATCAATCATTAAAGTAGTTTCATTAAACCCATTCATCATCATGACTAAATGATAAACACATTTTGTCTTTTTTTCATCTTTCATTTAACAATCATTGCAGTATCCTAAACCGAAAGATAAAATACACCGAAGAGCCGTTACATTATGGCCACCTGCTCAATTACGCGCTGTGCCTCCTTTGGCTTTCAAAACAGCTGCAACTCGCCTGGGCATGGATGCCACGAGTTCTTGGTAGTTAATGGCGACAGGTTGTACCAAATATTTAAGCAGCAGCCACACAAAGTCGAGATATTGGAACATGGTGGTGATTGAGCTCTGAGATTCCGGAGAGAGGGGAACCGCTGCTCACCTGGAAGACTGAGTACCTTGACACGACCATCGACGTGATGAAGGAGAAACCGAGATTCATCCTACCAGGCAATTCCTTTCTACAGATCCGTGGTCCAGTCTCCATATTCCCGTGCCCACTGCAGGCGTAATTGACAATGAGGCTTGATAAGAACAGGCACAGGAGTGGGACGTCTGCTCCGCAGTCCCATATCCAACAGTATCCGCAGAAATGTGTGTTCCGAAACACTTGCACTTGGACCTGCGTTGTATTGGGTTGTCAGCTGAGCCGCTGTCTGCCCCCGATTTTGCTGTACTAGACGGGGCAATCTCCGGCATCCTCTTTATTCCAAGATGGGTGCACGCCCAAATCTTGGCACCTGTTGCTGCTTTCACCGTCATTAATCCACTTCTTATAAATACTAACAACGGCAGAACGTGAACAACAGACCAGTCGTGCAGTTTAGGAGATACTCTTTCCGAGTTTTCGGGCCATTACAATCTGCCCTCTATCAAACTCATTTAGATCAACAGCCTTTCCCATCATTCACAAACGTAAGTGCAAGAATGATTTCTTACCTTCTCCAGCAACAGTTAAATACCATTCTCACTGAATTACGTGCTCTCCGTGTCATCCAGACGAGTTCATTGAAAAATGTGCGGGTGGTCATAATGTAATGGCTCTTCGGTGTGCATTAACTATTTTTTTTAATTTGAAATGCAAAGTCTTCTAAATTAAAAATTGTGTTTCCTTTTTCATTCAGCTCGAATGTGTGACGCAAAGATTTACCTAAAGGTAACAATATAACTATTCAATTTATTATTATTTTTTTTTTCGGGGGTTGAGGGTGGGGAATTGCAAGAGTTGGTAAATGCGGAATTTCTCTAAAAGGCTTGATTATAGTATGATTTTCTGAAGGAAAATCCGAATTTCGGGAGGTTCAGAGGCTTCTGCCCCTTTCTTCATTCCTTTAGCTAATTCATCGTTTATTTTTATTTTGCCAAGTACTATTTATTTATTTACCGAATACATTTTCAACGTCTGAAAGGTAATTAAAACACATTTAAGTGTAATATTACTACAACATGAAGCCAGTTACATTACAAATATTTATACGTAGAATTCGAAATAACACCCTTTATACAAATGCATGTACATTTAGCAGAGTATACAGACTTCGTACTTTGAGATCTACGTGATAAATATCTTACAAAATTCAACCCATTAGCATAGGACGTTTTCTTTCTGCCAAACTAATAGATGTGGGTTGGGGTGGAGCACTGTAGGGTGTCCCAGCTTCAACAATTCCCTCCTGCACAATTGTATCAAGAACAATTGCATCCCGCGGTAGGAGGAGTGAAGCAAGACATTGAGATCATTTCCAAAATTTTGTTTATGTTTGGAACAAAAAATTACACTTTATGTAATTTAGATAAAATTGAAAGATTGAAAAATTTTGGAAGTATGAGCTTCACTCTTGGGCAACTATTTTACCAAATTGTTTTCTATTTTAAACTTACAAAGTTACATTTAAAATGTTTTATGAAAAGTTTCGATTAGATCATACAAAAATTTTTGCTCGGGTTAACCCATTAAAATTAAAAAATCGTCAATTTTTTCTAGTGAGTGTGCCCTTTGATATGTTCAGATGTACCTATAACAGAACAATTATGTAAAAATTTTGAAATTTTCATAGAATATTTTATCCCAAACTTACCATTGACTTAACATTGAAACTGAAGCTTTCGAGAGATCAGTTAAGAGGCCTCTTAGAAACGGTTTAGAATTAAGAGGTACTTTTTGATCATTCAGTAACCATATTTCGGTAGCCGAAGCGAATTTTGCTAACTAATCTTCATTTAGAAATAAAACTTATTTTCAGGTATTTGAACAAAATGTAGGTAAGTTTTCATTGTGTATGTCTGCAAAATTTTGTGTTAAAAAAGGATGTTTTCTTGGTGGAACTTTTTCTTTTACTTTGAAACATGCTTTTTCCAACAATTTCTCATTAAAGATTGATTTTTGGTATATTTAAATAGTTCCTTGATTATATATAAAAGCAGTTTGAAGTTTATAATGAAAATATATGTATATCTTCCAAATGTTAAAAAAAAATCATGAAAAATACTAAACACACTGAGTCCACAGAGAGATGTGAAATCGAAATAGCTCAGACCTCAAAGGGTTAAAAAAAATTCCTTATTTATTTTAAGATCAGTGGGTACTGGATCTGCTAGTAATGTTTTTCTAATTACTCATTTTATACGCAATTTTTTTAATTACTTTTACGCTTAAATTCTTATGCGTTAACTTTCATCCAGTATGAGAGATTACTTGAAGAATTGTACTGGTTCTGAAAGTATTGAACTCAAGTATTTCATATCTCTTTGTCTAGTTATGGAATTAGTCTGTGAGGTCTAAGCCTAACAACAACAAAAAAAATCACGTTTATGTAACCATGTGCAACAATACATTGTCTTCTTCACATTTTTCATCATTCTTTCCTACTGCATTCTTAAATTACATTTTGGAACGTCGCTGCACAAACATATCTGTAAGCGTAAGCCGGAAAAGTTATCACTATTATTTCACTATTTGCTGAAAATAATTTTGCATTTTCTTTTTTATTTTTTTTTAATGGACATTGTCATGCATTTTCCCGGTTGCGCAGAACTGGGTATAAATGCGGTCGTATTCGATCGAGCTATTTACCCCGTTTTTCGAAACAAAAATCGACATGGCTGGTTTTTCTGTCATCGTGTGCCTTGTAGTTGTAGCTTCTTGCAATTTAGTGTTTGGAGGTGATTTGATCGACCCGTGCACGGTGGAAAAGCAGGCTGCTCAGGCCATGATAGAACAAGCCAAAGGTAAAACTTTCAGCAATTTCCAAAAAAAGTAGAATTATTTCGACCTTTGTCTGTCTGGTCTTTGAATGAATTATGCTGTTAAGAACCCACGTACGCGAAAATAGCTGACAGATACTTTTACGGGTGGAACATGCGGTCCGCTTTTCTTCACCTGCACATAACCCTTTGAAGCGTAACCATTTCCCAATACGAAAAACCCGGATGTGTCAAAAATGTTCTTTAGCTCTGTAGCACGTGATGGGCGATTCGATCAACCGCCATATTGTTGGTAGTTAAATCGAGCGATGGCGACGGCTGCACTTTTTCGGAATCGGGCAGACTATCTACTTTTTCTTCTACATCCATGTACATTTTCATCACATTCTTCAGTTTTTGCCTGTACTGATAAAAATAATTCTGACATCAATTTTACAAGTTCTGGCATCAATTTTTAATTTTTTTAAACTCAGGTTATACGAAATTAATTCATTACTTAATTAAATTAAATCATACTAATGAAAAATTTGCAAACGAGTACTTCATTT
This sequence comes from Cheiracanthium punctorium, assembly GCA_038373885.1. Classification (NCBI taxonomy): domain Eukaryota; kingdom Metazoa; phylum Arthropoda; class Arachnida; order Araneae; family Cheiracanthiidae; genus Cheiracanthium; species Cheiracanthium punctorium. The sequence goes on along the minus strand of JAWZYV010012748.1, from coordinate 88,712 downwards.
TATTAACCGTACATTCTTTTCTAGGATTTTAGAGAGATGGGTATCTACTGATAGAAAGTTTCTTTAAATAAATGGATTTAATCGTTTTAAATTTTTTCGCATTTTTCATTTCCGATCATTTTTAACGGCCAATTAAGTGTTAAATACAAAAGGATTCTCGTGTAACAATGTCCTTAGTGTGTTATTGAAATCAAATTTATTCTTCGTGAATCAAAACAGTCAATGTCAGAGTTAAGTCCTCAAGGGCGAGGACACCACTCGTTAAAGGGTTATAACACCCCCCACACAAAAATGCACGAAAAATTATTCATATCTACATGCGTATTGAGACATGAAGTATATTAATTGTTATTGTTTCATGCCAAATTATATTCATGTGTAATGCAATTGTTTTATATAAAGAACTGTATCTTTTGCTTTTATTTTAGCTTATCAAGATCAAATTCCAGAATGTTTTGAAGTAGGTTCACAAATTTTTTCTATTTTGTTGTCTGGAAATGCGAATATTATATTTTCTGTTTTAAGATATAAAATGATTAAAGTTACTAGCGTATTTTTATAATTATAATTAATTATGTTTGTATAATCTGAACTAATGTGCGTAAATTGTACGATAGAAATAAGTTATCACTCATGTTGAGTAATTTCAATGACTGAATGTGTTGCATGCAGACACTGTTAAAAAATTACTTAATCGTTATTCATACTGATTTGCTTTAATTTTTTAAAACTCAGGTTATATAAAATTAATTCATTACTTAATTAAATTAAATCATATTAACGAAAAATGTGCATACGAGTACTTCTTTTTACAAACAATACTTTCTAGGATTTTAGAGAGATGGGTATCTATTTTTAGAACGTTTATGCATGGATTTAATCGTCTTAAATTTTTCCCATTTTTCATTTTTTTAATAGTAGAAAAATACTGAAACTTACTGACAGAATATTTCTTTTTAATAGGGATGAACCGAATATTCGGTTGGTATTCGGTATACTGCCTATTCGGCAGACAAACCGAATATTCGGTTCGGCCGAATACTTGCATATTCGGCAACCGAATAGTAAACAAACTTAAGTATTCACCAATTGGTAAACAAATATATATTTTTTATATCATGAATGAAAGATAGAGCGTAGCGTAGCCATAATCACACTAAAAACTAATATCAAAATGAAATTAGTTTTAATGTAAAAGAAAACACTCAGACGCTAAATTTAAATTTTGTTGCATTTCAATTTTTCTTAAATCTTATGACACATTACATTAACCTTGGTATTACTAACTCATTTAAGATTGGAACAGTAACTAGGAAAAAAAAAACACCTCATAACATTAAGTGTTCATAAATATGTAAAGTCAGTTAACTGCAAATTTTTTTAAATAAGCAGTTAACTGCTAGTTTTTTTAAATAAAACATGCAGGTAAAAAATTAACAGCATTTCACTAATATTTAAAAAAGTTAATAATATATAAAAAAACACTTGGATATTAAATTTTGCAGCATTTTAATTTATGAAATTTCCCACCATATGCAATATGAAGTATTGTTTAAGAACAAACTAATCAAATTAATCATTGCAATCAAAGTTTGATAACGTTTAATAAGTTTAATAAATTTTAACCAGGTATTCGGCAAAATATGGTATTCGGTGCATCCCTACTTCTTAAACTCATGCAGGAAAAAATAATAATGAATAACATGTCTTAAATGTGGACCAATTACCGATTTACAATTAAACAAATGCTGTAGTCTGCTTACAAGTTGAAAAATATGCTCACACACAAAAATCAAAAATCTTCAAAAATCAAAAATCGAGAAATTCAAAACAAGTGTAAGCTATTGAATTCAAAGCTGAAAAACTGCGAACTTGACTTAAACTAAGCAAACACATTTAAACATGAAACAGACAAATATTGCAAAAATTTTGAATTTCTGACAAAATCTGAAACTTTCAAAGACTAGGACGTAGTACTACTCTGGGTTTATGATTTTGAATAAAGCAAACCTACACAAGGGCTATCTTTCTCAGGGGATACTTTGTGTGGAGGACTTTTTAAGTGTTTTGAACGTTGCATTTGAGAAAACAGACCAAAACTCCAGAATGTTAGATCGGCAGAATCCAGGACCTGCGCACATCTAACAATGTCCAGTGTCTTATACACTCGGCCTTTGGTCGACCTACTTCTCTTGGAGTTAAAATATTTAAAATTGAATAATCCGTAAAAATATTCGAAAAATTTATTATTATTATTATTATTATTATTATTGCATGCATGGGAAAAACACTTGATCAATAATGTTTTTCCCCCTGTATATTTTACATAGGCGATGATAAATGAAGTACGGGATTATGACTGGAGTTCATTTGACGCCTTTATGGAAAGCATTGTAAGTATATTAAGACTACAGCTATCAAACGTACGTTTGTATTTTCTACCACGTGTAACATCTTCAGCAGATGGTAAACTTTTTTTTTTTTTTTGTCGCCAACCATAAAATGAAAAAGAGCTGAACAATGAAATCGAAAACATTGGGCAATACATTGTTAAAATACTAAACCCTTAATTGACATGTATGTAAAAAAAGGCAGAACCCATTCAAGCCACTTTGAACTTATACTGACGACACCATCGCTCCATTGTTTGCCTTAATATGCTGCAAGATTTGGCCATATGGCGGTGGAAATTTGAGCCATGAACGAAATTTCACCATTTGTGAAAAATTAAAATGAGCCAACTCTTTGCGCACCGGGCTTTTATGGCTCCGCCTAACGGTTGGCATTGAACGAAATTTTTTACGAGTGCAGATTATTTCGTAGAGGTCCACTTGTACCATGCCTACCATGCTTCCGACAAACTAAGTGCAACGCGACGGTGTTCAGTGGACATCTTGCAATACGGAATTTGAAAAGTTTGCTGAAAAAATGAAACAGCTAGAGTTATTTAAATTAGCAAAAAGTTGTAAAAAAATGTTTGGATGTTCAGTACAAACTATCAAGACAGACACCTTCATCTCTTGAATAGCACAACTTGAGTACTAATGATTGGAGCTGCATCCTTTTCTTGCAAAACGAGCGATTTTTTTTATTCTGTTGTAAGATCATACATGTCAAACTCCAAACTACCGTAGGATGGAGCTATGTCTGTCCTAAGTCGTCTGATAATCACTTACTATTGATCAGCTTACAAATCTTATAACTCCATGTAAAATCAGTGTAAGTATAGAAATAATTTAAAAATTGGGAGAGAAATAAATATTTTGATACAGTTAAATATAAATGCAAAATTATTTTTAAAATTAGAAAAGTCAAGTAATGTGTTGACATTTGCATGCATACAAATATTTTGAAATATTGCACGATATGATAAATATATTTAAAAACGTAGAAAGTAAAATTTATTTTGCTAATTAATGACTAACTTAAAAGCATCAATTTATTCATAGTACATATTTAAAAGTAATAAGAATACCTGAATAATTTAATATACAAAACTGCCTCACTGCGAGTTCTGTGTCGGGAAAAGTGCTTTATTTTTAAAAGTAATAAAGAGCTAAAAAATCATTAGCGAGAAATTTGAAAAAAAAAATCAAGTACGCAGTTAAAAATAATCTGAAAATTCAGGATACTTCCAGCCTTATTTTTCAAGAAAATGGCCCTTTTCTCCATGAATTAGTAATTTTCCGCTAAAAGAAGAAAAATTTTTTAACTTTCAGAAAATTCGTATAAAAAATGTGAATTCCCGTTTTTTGATGTTCTACGTAGTTTTGTAAAATTGATTTTTGTTAGACATTTTCAGCAGGAAAAAAATATTGACGCCAAACGTATTCTTATGAGAATCTAGATTAAAAAATTCCCTTTCATAACCAAGGATGCTTAAATGTACATTCACAGTTATTGGAATAGCTAAAAAGTAAATTTTTTTTATCTCCAAATAGGGAATGAAAAGTTAGTAAAGGTGTAATTTTCAGATATTTTTGTTAGCCAATTTCTTTTTCCTTTTTTATATTTGCTAGCATATCTGTAAAAAATTCTAAATCGATCGGTCAAGCATCTTAAGAGGGAGTGTTAGACATACACTTGTGAAAATTGAAATTAATTTCTTGCCAACCCAATAATTTATTTGACTACAGCAATAATATCTGGAAAACACTTTGCCCCGAATTCCAAATTTCATGAACAGCAATTCCCCCATCCAAGTCTTATTCTGAGATTAAAACAACCTCCACTTCAATCACCTTTAAAAACTTACCCTTTTTCACAAAAATAAGTGAATTATACCTCTAAATATATTTGTAAGGGAGAATGAGGAGATACTTGTGACCAAGATATACTTTAGCGATCTCTATTTCTTTGCAATAGGTCTATTTTTATTTCTAAAACTGGCAACCTCCAAACATATTCACAGTTTTGCGAATGTGAAAACAAAATGAAATACCTCGATGCAATTTTGAATGTGTAATGAAAAAGTATTCTTATTTTACTGCTTGAAGTAAATATTACGGAGAGTTTTTTATTTTTCATTCTTTCGTACACAAATTTTGTTTCCAGGCTATAATAGTGTACCTAGTAGTAAAAATTATAGTTTCAGGCAAATTTTAAATATAAATAGTTTAAATATCTACTTGCTTTATTTAATTACAGCTTGGTTAGCTAAAATAGTAGTTATGCGGATGCTTGTGACTCTGAGCGGAGGATACATGAGCCATTGAGCCATGACTCAATTTACCAAAAGCCTTGCCTAGAATTATGAAAGGGTTAATAAAATGAGCTATATCAGCCATTCATACTTCCACTACCGAAAGTTTAAAAATTGATGAACTGCTAGCCAATTACCAAATAACTTTAAAACCGATTTTTTTAAAACAACCAAAAGTTAAAATAAAATATTTTCTTAAAAAATTGAAAAAATATATGAAACATTTGGATGACTCTTCTGATCGAATATTCAATTAAAAACCAAAGTTCTATAAAGTATATAAATGAAAATGCTGAAAGGAATGATTTTATCAATCAGAAATCTGCTATTGATGATTGGTAAAATATACAGGGATGGAAGCCATGAAACGGTTTGTTGGTAAGGTGCTTAATATTTCTGAAAATGGAATGAGAATAAAATTTATTCTAAGGATTGCATATTCTAAATTTGAATTGCCGCCAAATGATGGGAATGCTATGATTGATGAAGACTGAAGTGAAATAATTTTTCGACCACCGAACAATACTGCAAATAATGACCGTATAGCTAATTTTAAAGGTATTTTTTTTTATCTAAAACAATAAACGAATATGAAATGATAATGAGGAACAAAATTTATTTTTTTCAGAGTGTTTCAGCCAGTTTCAGTGTTTCAGTTTCACAGTCAAGCATCCCTGCACAGCGGATCATGTATCTCTCATGGGGATACTTGAGCCACAAAGAGAAAAAAAAACAAAAACAATAAAATTAACAATAAACAGTAAAATTGAGCGAAAATAGAAAATTTTCACAGTTAATATTAAAGAAAAAAAAGTGATAAATGTTTTACTACAATATTTTACTTTGCAATAAGAAATTTTTAAAAAATGAAATTTAGAAATTGACTCAACTATCTCCAGTCTCCCTACTTGGTGACATTTTTGCCATGTCAAATAGACAATTGATTAAGAATTTAAAAAAAACGATTCAAAAGTTTGAAAATATTAAGGTTTTGAAAGTATTCAAAGTCATTGTTTTAGGATATGAAATTAAGTTAATTAATGTTTAAAAATATGAATATTTAAAATAATACGTTTGTGAAAATATTCATGTGATCTTTTAAAATAGTTGCTCTCTAGTTTTTGATGAAATTATTTTAATCTTATAATGTACCACCACAGGAAAAAATAAAACAGAGATCCCAAGATGACGATGCAATGGTGAGTAAATCAATATTGTATTATACCGATTTATTTAAGTTTTATAATTTATTTCGATTTGTCTTTCCGTACACGCACTGCAATAATATTTATATATTACTCAGAAATTTAGGTTCGTTATTCTTATGTATTAAACCGTGCATCCTATTGAAAGTGACGTATGTAGCATTTTTCGTAGTGAGCAAAATAATAACACTGCAGTACGCTCCATGGGTTAGCTATTGCTTAAAGCGTATTTTAGAGATATCAATCCATTTCAAACAAAACAAAATGATACTTGTTATTGAGAAAAACAAAATAATGCTCTCCGAAAACAGTTTATGTAGTACTTATAGTTCTTTCAGAGGAGAGCTCAAAAGAATTCCAGTTCATTCCGGTGCGTGGTTGTTTAGGGACATTCGTTCATTTTAAGCACAGTAGAACAAGTATTTAGACGTTTATGTCAACTTAATCTTCATTTAAAAGACGGAAATAACATTCAAAGTTCTCTTACAAGGTTCGAAAAATTAAAGAATAGTGATACTGCTTTTCTGAGGTCAGGGCAGTACCCAGAAAAAAAAATATTCTGGGAGGTTCGAACTGGTGAAAAAGTCAAGACTTTCCACAAAAAGACTTCATCATTTTCACTTTGTTAACGAAAATCGAAATTTCGGGGGTCGGAGGTGGGCCTTTGGAACACCTTCTGTGTACGGCCTTGTCTGAGGTTATAGCCAAAAGGTCATCAATTTGCAAATTTCAATACTCTCGCTCTCTCTTTTATTTTACCTTTTCATTTTTAATACTGAATACAGGTTTAACCTATTCGCTCCCATCATCGAAAAGACGCAAAAGATAACACTATTCTCCTTCGACAAATGTTGCTCCCCATTCGCTTACGCAATTGCTTTGCACAGCGAAGAATTCTGAGAATCATTCTGCAAAGCAACATCGGTGAAAGTTCACCGTTGCGTCTTTTTAACCCATTTGTGCCTGGATATTTTTGCGACTTTCTTCGATTTTTACTGATAACAGAAATAATAGATAAATTTCTGACGTCAACTTCTTGAACAAGGGATGATTTCTTTTAAAATTATTATGCATAAAAATCGAAATATCAACATCCTACTAGGTCATGTTAAAATATTTTGTAGAGTTGAGGCTCAATACTCATGAATAAAGGCTAGGAAAAATAAATAACGTTTTCGACTAATAGCGAAAATTCCGTCCCAAAAAAGGGACGCTAGGCATAAATGGGTTAATAATGACAGCGAACAAGTGAAACATAGGTTCAATATTAAAAATAAGCAGGTAAAGCAAAGAAGAGAGTACAACCCATCTCTGGTTAGATACTTCTTCAGAGTTATCGCCCTTCCCTTGAAACTTCTCAGGATCCGCCACAGAACATTAGTGAGTCGATTAAAAAGTGGTTACAATTTAACTTCCTATATACAGGGTTCTACAGTAATACGGATGTACACTATACATGAGATACGCCCAAGGAATCTCTAAAAAAAATTTTAGTTCCAAAAATGACCTCTAGGTGGCGCCTTGCATGAAAAGCAGCAAATATGACAATGGAAATGGGTAATTCGAAATGTACAAACAATTTTAACATTTATTCAACAGTTTTTGATCATTTCTTAACAAGTCTGGCTAACTTTTTGAGCTGACTTCAATAGTCAAAGTGTCACCTAGTGAGCATTTTTTGAACTAAACATTCTAAAAAGCTTCTTTCAACGCATCTCTTGTACAGTCCATATGCCGAATTCGGAGGCAATACTCTGTATATTGATCCGATCGGTACAACACACTACAAGATTTCAAATTAAGCTTTTCCTGCGTCGATACATCCGGAGAGATTTCCAGGACAGGAAGGCGTCATGGTAAGCCTTCTCTGTAATGACCTTCTGAAGGCTTGGTGCGAGCCTCTTTAACCAAGTCAACTGTCCCGAATTTATGTCGTTTCATGGGAGTTTTCAAACGCGGGAACGGGAAATCAGATGGAGCCAAGTCAGAACTGTAAGGTGGATGGGAAACCGTCTGACTCTCGAATCGGCCAGCAAGAGGCCTGAGAGGAAGGCGATGGGGGCCGGCGGATTGTCATGGTGAAGTTTCCAGTCTGCATCGTCGATCCAGAACCCTTCGTTTGAGTCTTTTGATCATTTCCACGTACGATTAACATTCATGCCTATCGGTCACAATTATGGCTATCGGTCATGGTTAACGTGACCATTTATTTTTTCCTTCAAAACGGGACATCTACTACTTTTTTGGCAATAGTGTATTTATTTTATTCCTCAAAACGGGACATCTACTGTTTTTAAGGTAATTGTGTAGGGAGACTGAATTTACAGGTCTGCTATCTTTTAGTTTTAAGAAAACGTGCAAACAAGCTTGTGTTAATGTTAATATCAAAGTAAAATGGAAAAAAAACTTTGCTAAAACACACATATACTATAAAAAATAGTGCAAGACGTACGTTTCGGGTGGTACAAGGGGTAGGCCCTTCTTCGGCTCCAAAAACACAAGGCAGGGAGGTTGGAAAGCGAGAAATGTAAACAAAAGGACACACAGAAAAAAGTAAGTTGTCATTCGGAAGAAAAAAAATTCTTAGAAAATCAGAGTGAAAAGAGAAAATAAAGTGGAGATCGGGGGGGGGATAAGCAAAAGAGGAACATGACATTAAAAAAAGAGAAATAAAAATTAAATAAATTGAAATAGTTGACAAAAAAAAAAATGAACAAACACAAAAGCAATACATCCCCCGGCGTTTTCTTTACGTCGGGTCAGGTTTTTTTTTTTTTTTTTTTACAGACACTGCCGTTGGATGATTTTAGATTTTTAGCGTCTTTTATTGAAATCGTTGTCGAGGGTTGCTCTCTTTCTAAAAACGGTTCATTGCAGGGGACATTTTCTAAAAACGGGACATTGCGGTGTACCAAAGCTGCTGGGGACAACGGGACAAGCCACCTAAAAACGGGACTGCCCCGTTCAAAACGGGATGTATGGTCACCTAAGTCATGGTACAAACTCATCGTGGAAGTGCCCCACGATGTTAGTAAATACAATGAACATGGCCTTTATTTTTGACTTCTTCATCAACAGCATACCTTAGTATGCAATTGAGTATTCCTGGGTTCAGAAAACAAAAAGAATAAAACGTGACGAAATCATCTAAAAGAGCTATCTTTTAAAAATGGAACCAATGAGCGCAAATAAAACGTGATAAGAATTATTTAATTTTCTTTTTTATAGTCTCACTCATAATTTTGATGTGTTTTGCAGGACTGTGGCAATGAAATGAAGGACAAGTTCATGGATATATATGAGCAAGAATCCGAGTCATTCATGGATGCTATCAAAAATTTCGATTTCTCCCAAGGCTGCATAGAAAAAGGGAAAGAAGCGTTTGACAATTTGAAAAGAAGCTTCGGTGTTTAACCACTGACATGATAATTTTCCTTACGATTTGTGTGGCATCGCAGGAAATTTCTTTGTGAAGGAAACTTTTCAATAAAAATTGCTTTGTAATAATAACGTTTTGTGCTAAAAAATTGAAATGAATGTTTGAAAAATGGTTTAGATTACTTTATAACTCATAGCGCATGTTTATCGCAGCTGCCCCGCTATGGTCCAGTGTTCGTGTCCAGGGGTTCTCAAACTTTTTACCCCTTAGACCTCCTTGAAGATGTCAAACTCTGAATTTTTTTAATACCTAAGAGAACCACCATGCAAGAAGTTGAAGGATAATTCAATAATAAAAAAACTTACATTTTATTTCTTTTACAGAGTTAAATGTAATTGTAACATATGCAGTATGCCGACTAAAGTCCGTCTGTCACCCCAATCATTTCCTAATGGTTAGAGCCAGTGGCGTAGCCAGAAATGTTTCATGGGGGGGAATTACGACAACTGCAACTCACATATATGTACGTGGATGTGATAAGGGAGTGAAGAATATACATTTTGTATGACAAAAAATTCCTCATGGGGGTATTATGACCCCCCTATCCCCCTCCTTGGCTACACCACTGGTTAGAGCTACAGTCATAATACTTGGGTCTAAGTATAGTAACGTTGCCATGCGTTAAGGGTAAAAAAACGCTTGCAGTGCCACCTAGTAGTCTAAATTTGGAGTCAGCGTTCTTATCTTAAAAACGGTTCGAGATACAGGGGGAAAAAATGATTCACAAAGTTGTTCAGCATCACCTATTTATTAATAAAAGACATCTTGATCACATTAATGTTAAAAACTGAAGCCTTAAACTGCAAGGCGTAAAAACGTATTACTAATACTTTCCCGGCGTGTCATATTGTACAACTTCCACCAAAAATTGCAGACCTGCCTCGGCTTAATTACATCGCAAATGCAAATATGCATTCTATTTATTAATAGTAAGATGGATATTATTATCTATCAATTCCTCAAAAATTAAATAAAAATTTTAAAACAGAAAATATTATCTTCGACCCTCAATAGACACCTGGAACACTATAGACCCCTTTAAAAGTTCCATAGACCCCCGTGGGGTCACTGGGGAATCACTGGTTTAGCACAAAACAGTTCGTGCATCAATAACTCATGTCGGGAACCAATGATGGATACAGAAAAGCCGCTGCTATAGTGTCTTTCAGGTCTTTAATTTGCTGAAATTCTGAATTTTTGAAAAATTGTCCTAAAATGCCCTACTGTTTGAAATACTCGAGAGAAATTCTTTCCATACTTTATAAAAATCAAGTCCACTTTTAAAATATCAGACCATTATACGACAATAGTTCAACAACAGTTCAGAATTCTAGCAGCTATACGAACCCTGGTCTTTGCAAAGATACGAGCGAGCAGGTTTTAACAATCTGTTGCCCATGCGCAAAACAAGCCTGTGTTGGAAAGTGTTTTGTAATCGTTACGTTTGACATCATTTATCTTTCTCGATGAAATTAACAATTATTATTCTTATTTTAAAGTACAGTAAAGTCAGCCCTTAAACAGAATTTAAAGGGTCCGAAAAGTAATTCGAAGTATTAAAAAAGAATAAAACTTAGCTTTAGACTTTACGGAATGAAGTTTGATAGGAGAATAAAAAGTTAAAACCATTTTTTTTTATAAATTTTAAAATAAAGGATATTAACTAAAGACTCTTGCACAAGGACAAGCAGAGGTACATGGTAGGAAGCAGCACTGGGTCACAGAATGAAGAATCTTGTTCATTGCAGCTCTGCAATGATGAGACTGACGAGTTTAATCCTGGATTCACTGGTTGGCTAAATCGTAGTTTAGGGATCAACACATTGCACATAACGGAAGAAAAACTCGATGCCTCCAAACGGTAGCCCTAGTAGCTGCACACGCATGCGCAGAATGGTAGCTGCTTAAATGACAATAATTTTTTCAGTAATTTTAGGAGAAATCTGTATTTAAAAGAAGCATTTGTACCTAAATATTTTATAGGAAATATTTTTAATTTTCTAAAAGAAAAATGTAATTAATGTTTCATTTTACATTGACAGCAGCCATGGTAGTGGCAGAAACTGGGTGCGTTTTCGGTATTAATACCGAAAAACAACTGGATGAACAGCCTAGATGGCCCAAACGCTGAAACAGAGCGGTTGTTGCCCGCGCTCGATTTAACTACCAGTAACATTACGGGCGATACCACAGAGCCAAAGGACTTAGACACAAATGGCTGTGCGGCACAAGCATTGGCGATTTGTTCACCCGCCATGCTGCTGGTATTAAAATCAAGTGATGGCAACGGCTACACTTTTTCCGCCTTCGACAGTGTATCGTCTTCCTTCTACATCGATGGTTTTGTCATCGAAAGGTACACGATTAAGATGGAGCGTTAAATGCTTCATCAGGTGGTATTCCTAAATCTATCGGTTAAAAGCTTAACTCCTCTTGGTTCAAGGAAGCTCGAAGAGACACAGGGGAGGAAAAAGGTCTCTTAAAGGAATCATCATTGATTGCATAAATGTTGTCTTTGTAACACATTATGAATTTGAATACATTTCATTTAGTTTGGATACTATGACACAAAGTAAACATTTGCGTAAATTTTACTTGCCCTTTTGGATGGCATGACGTAAGAGATAAATTAAATTATTGAAATAAATTCATTTGAATACATAATATTGGCTCAGTGAAAGTGTGATATATTTGATAATTAAAAGTATTGCTTGAATGTGTAAATCTTTAGAAAATAAAACAAAAGTAACTGTAATTTAATTTAAAAACAATTCTTAGTAAGTCACACTAGGGCTTCACTTAAAATTTGCTATCGTTATTTTTAAGACCCATCTTTAAAATTCACAAAGCTATAAAGTAAAATGCTGCTTCACAAACTTTTAACCCGTGAAAGGTTTTTGTATAGGGATTTAAATAGCATGCATTTTTTACTACACCTGCGAATCCAGGTAATGCATATATTTTTTAAATGTCTCTTTTTAATATGTTCTTGGCTAATTATTAATTATTTTAGAAGAAATGTTAATTACTGGAATAATATTATGAAACTTCCAGGAGTAGCTACAAATTGCTTTTTTTTACAAGTTTATTATTTATTGGTTAATTTTAAACAAGATATTTCTTTAAACTACACCTGTAAGATGTAGAAGAACAGCTGAATATACTGACCAATACGGAGAAAGTACAGCAGTTGCCATTGCTTGATTTAAGTAGCAGCAACATGGGGATTAATTGAATTGTCAATCCGGTACCACGGAGTCAAAACTTTTTTTTTTTTTTTTTTTTTTTTTGACACAGCTGGCGCACTTTTTCAACTTTGGGGCCGTTTAGGCAGTCTGTACAGATATTCTTCTAAAGTAATGCATTTTCACAGCAATCTCCTGATTTCAACACATGCCAGTACAGTAGACCCCCTATAACACGGTAAGTGCGTTCCGTGCAATATGAATCCGTGCTGTACGAGGCCTGAGCTATACTCCACCTGCAGTGTAAACTGAGCGTTCTAACCGTTACATACCTTACGGTTTCTAACCGTTACATACCTTTCCTTTTGTTCACCATAGAAACACGATGATGTTTAGTGTTGCACTCGACAGTTACTGGAGCTAGAGCGTAATAAAATCAGAACATCTGTCATTTTATCGCGCTATACGGGCCTCTTTGAACATGCTATACGAACACAATCGCAATTTTTACTCCGCTTTATGCGAATCCGTCTTACACAAACCCGTGTTATATGTGGGGTCTACTATATTGATAAAAAATAATTCTGGCATCAATTTTACAAATAATTGACAATTTACACTGGAAATTTATGCATTAAAACGCAAAGCATTTTCGTACAACTACGTCACCCTTGCGCATTTTATTGAAATCAAATTTATTCTCCGTGTATCAAAGCTGTCAAAACGTGAGAATCAGAGGTGGGCAAAAACTAACATTCAACTAAGAACTAACAACTAAAACTAATTTAGTCAGTTGATGGGTAGATGACAGCTAAACTAATAGTTGTTAGTTGTAAGGTTCAACTAACTCTACTCAACTAAATTAGTTTTAGTTGAACAGAAAACTAAAACTAATTTAGTTAAGCCAAGTTAGTTGAACCTTCAACTAAAACTATTAGTTTTCGTTGTAAAGACCAACTAACAACTAATTTAGCTAAACATTTTGTTGCGTTCAATCAAAACTAAGTTTTTAGTTGAAAATTTAGTTTAACTAATATTTTAGTTAATGATGCCCAACTCTGATGAGAATGTGTGTCCTCATAGTGAGGCCACCGGGCGTTAACCCTTTGAGGCACAACCCTTTCCCAATGCTGAAAAAAGGGCAGCCGTTGCCATCGCTCGACTTAACTACCAGCAAGATGGCGGACGATCGACACGTTCATCGCGTGCCACAGATCTAGAGACCCTTTTTTGAGGAAGCTGGCTCTGTCCGCACACATGGGCGCCGGCAGAATATTTTCCAGGGGGGGGCGAAGACTACTCAAGGGGGGGACAGACTACTTCAACGTATGGTTACCATGTTGAAAAGCAAAAAAGCAAGGGAAAACACTGCATACAAAAATCCAGAAGGGGGGCATTGCCCCCCCTTGCCCTATGCTGCCGGCGCCCATGTCCGCACAGCCTGCTGTCGTCAAAAAATGGTCTTTAGATCTGTGGCACGCAATGAACGGTTTGATCGTCCGCCATCTTGCTGGTAGTTAAGTCGAGCGATGGCAACGGCTGCCCTTTTTTCAGGATGGGGCAATCTATCCAGCTGTTGTCGCATTATTCCATTTTTCAGCAGATGTCTGTGCTGTTAAAAATAACCGTGAAAATTTTTTTCTACGGAAAATGACGTGCTAAAGAGTAAAGGATTCTCGTGGAGCTATGTCACCCGCAGCTATTTTTATAGAAATCAAATCTATTCCTAGAGATTGGCAACAGTGAAAACGTCAGAGTTTGGTGGTCCCCAGAGCGGGAACACTGCACGTTAAAGTGCTAAAACTTAGTTTTTAGTTGAATATTTATAGTTTAACTAATATTTTAGTTAATGATGTCCAACTCTGGTGAGAATATATGTGTTTATAGCTAGGCCCACCGGGCGTTAAAGGATTAAGAATGCAACACACACAAGCATAGCATAAAACTGTTTTATTTCAAAATATAGTCATCCATAAGTGATGTACGCGAATTTATGCGGGGCACTGTACGTTAGTGTTCGTCGATGGTTCGGTCGTCTTCACGCCGGTGTCGGGGTTGACACAGTGGCATTTGCCAGTGGACCTGCAGCATTGCTTGGCCTCGAATTTGCCATTTCTGGCGCAAGTTGGCACTTCACATTCTGAGGCACGTCCTGTAAAAGAAACAAGAAAGATGAATATCATGCCAAACAGCAATCGATTATGAAACGATTTCCAACACAACGGTCTTTCTTACGCCCAAATTTGGCGATGTTGTCGTTGTCAAACATAGCGAGGTTTTCGGGATAACCGCTAAACAAGCTTTATATTGCTAATAATGCAATTTTTGTGTGAACCTCTAAAAGAGCTGCAAATATTATTTGCATTCTTCTTTAAATGAAGCGTAAGTAGATATAATCGTTTATGTACTTATTGAGTTGTGCTTGAAATGGATTGGGAAATATCGCTGAACTGATATAGACCATAATGTACTGGAATTCTTTTGAATGCTCCTGTAGAAGAAATATAAATGATACAGACACTATATTCTCGATGGAGAGATTTATTTTGTAATCCTTAGTAACATATATTAAATAAGTTTTGTTTGGATTAGCCGAATATATCTTAATACGCTTTAAAGAATGACAACCTAAAAAGCATAAAATATTAGAATTCTTTTGGGTACTTCTGTTAAACAATTTTAAATGCTACATATACTATTTCCGATGGAGAGTAATATTTTGCAATCCTTTAACGTATATCCATTTTGTTTTGTTTGTTGTTGTCGAACCTGCCAATTCAGCTTAATGTACTGGAACCATTCTGGTTGTTCTTGAAAAAGACACACATGGTACCGTACATAGTACATTGTACAGTACATAGGAATACCACATAACGAGTGATTCAAAATATGGGCAGCTAACCCTCTGGTTGCTCATTCCGCGATTTCCACGGGTAACTCAAACGTAGCAAAATTTGCTCGTCCCGCGATTTTCGCGGGCAGGTGTTTTTCTTCCTTTATTGAGGTGAGCATCCTGCGTTTTCACCGTTTAACCCAGTGTTTCTCAACCTTTAATGGCTGACGGCACACTGAAATATCTAGATCTATTTCCGGCACGCCTGAACATAAAAATTGCAAAGGTTGTGCGATACAAAAAATTGATATAAATACTAATAATATTAAAAAATTGTTTAAAAAAAATAATAATAATACATTCAATGAAAGGGCTAAGCATGTTTTTGCATGGTTCTTGCTGCAAACAGCTGTTCCAAAAATTGGCAGAACGTTTTTCCATGCTATGAAATAAAAGTTTCACTCTTCCTGGTGTATAGCTTACTGAAAGTGAACAAGACAGGACATGATCAGGGTGCGAATTGACGGGGGGGGGGTGCCGGGGATCGTCCCCGGCTGAAGAATGTAATATCCCTGGCTAGAGAAATATTAATGGATCCCTGCCAGGGATACTATTTATCCCCTGCTGAAGAAATATTAAACTGGTGAGTGAAGATTTTGAGATTCAGATTGAGAAGTCAAGAAGTCAAAATGAAGGTGTTATGTTATCGTTTGTTACTATACACTAAGGTGACTGCCTTAAAATTTCGTTTCTTTTCTAAGCTAAAAACCCTCAAGGGTGGCTTCCAATACAGGTACATTGTATGTAGCTTGTGTATGTGATTCCATAGAACAAACAATCTATGACTTTTGTTTGAATATAAGTCAGTTCTCACACGTGTCGGCGACTGCATTTGTCAAGTAATATCATGTGAGGGAAGCATTTGCACCTTCCCTCCTTCTTCTTTTCAAGTGTCCCCCCCTGGAGAATGTTTACTTTCAAATGTCCCCCCCCCTGGAGAAAATGTTCAGTTCGCACCCTGGACATGATAAATAGAAAATGTCATATCGCTGATATGAAACCGCGCAGTTTTAATAATTTTTCAAAAGCCCAGGCGGCACATTAGACTATATCTCACGGCACATCAGTGTGCCGCGGCACACAGGTTGAGAAACACTGGTTTAACGAGTGAAATAAATTAGATACAGTGTTAGATGTTTAATTTATGTTTTGACCAACAGATGTCGTTGTGTCGTCCACTAAATTGCGGCATTTGAAAGGTAGTACTTGGTATGTAATGCTCTAACTCATAAGCGTAAAGTTTTCAAAATTATTGAGGGGGCCGGGCCCCACAACCCCATATGTTAACGTCAGTGGCGTAGCCAAGGGAGGGGGGTTAGGGGGGATCATAACCACCCACCAGGAGGAATTTCTTGCCATACAAAATGTATATTCTTCACTCCCTCATCATATTTAGACACATCTGAACTTTTCTTAATTTCATACTTTGCATTGCATAATCTGATTTTAATGAACCAGAGCCTGGCGAGGGCAGCTTATAGTAACATTATGTGTTACGTGGCGTCACAATGAATACTAAATCATGATTGAAATCAAAAGAAGAAAAATTTTAAAAGTACAAATAAAGGTTTTTCTTAAACGTTTGTAAATGGCGTGAATACATTTTTTTTTTATGTTAGTATAAATGAGTTTTCTGTATTTAGTGATAAATTATTGGGTGGGCTCAGCCCCTATTCACAATTTATTGGGGGGGCTCGAGCCCCACGGGCCCATATAACTCTACGGCCTATGCTCTAACTTCACTTGTTTGCCGCCTTTTCTAATCGGAAATGGCTGGTAGAAATCGTTCTGCAATTGACAGAGTGTATATATTCGAGATAATTTATGAGATTCTGAAAGAGATTTTAGTTTTGATAGTGATTTTGATTTTTTGGACTGCTCCAGGCGGCGATGAATCTGACCATGATTCAATAAACCTGCAAAGCGTTAGGCGGTGGTACATTTTCTTATATTATGTAATAAACGGAAATTGACTGAAATTAAATTGGAATTTATTTTAAAAAATTTTATGTAATAACATCTGAAATTGGTTTTTCTGAAGATAAGTGTCTCACGATAAAAATCTATATAAAAAAAAATTTCTAGAAAGAAAAAATGCACATTTCAATTCTCCACTGTATATAGATTTGAAATATATGAAAAAAAAAAATTACACAATTTTTGAAGCGATTTTGGTCCACAAATTGAGCAGTCAGACTGCTAATGATGTCATGCTCTAGACTTAAGTCTATGGTCACTTTTGAGGGTAAGGGGAGTAGGTTGGCTCTTGAAATTGTGATATGATTGTGATTGAGGGAGGGGGGCGGGATAAGAAGAAGTGTGGCATCACAAGTTAAAATAATAATAACTAACACTTCAAATCAGTATATTAAATTTTGAAGTTGTTTAGAAATTACAAGAATTTGAGGGTTCTTTTTAATGGGGTTAAAACATTTATTTCACAGGAATTTATTTTTCAGCTATATTTCTTTCTTTCAAATAAAGCATTCATAATTGTTTCTCAGAATATAGTCGCAACAGAAATTCTTTTTTTTTTTTTTTACCTCTACCCTGTACACAGGAGGAGTGGCGTAGCCAAGGGGGGGGGGGATAGGGTGGTCACACATCCCATGAAGAATTTTTTGATATACAAAATGTATATTCTTCACTCCTTTATCATACACACCTATACATATATATGAGTTGCAGTACTCTTAATCCCCCCCCCTCCCGTGAAAAATTCCTGACTACGCCACTGCACATAACACATTGAATGCATTTAATTTTGTTGATAGTTAGATGGTGAGTAAAAAATACGGTATTTTAGCGATTTATTAAATTTTATATTACTGTTATTATTCAACGTTTGGAAGCGCTAGCATTTTCACATCAATGAAGAAGACCCACTGGATAGATTGCATAATACTGAAAACGTACAACAATTTGCCATCGATCCATTTAACTACCAACAAAATTCAACTACGACAGTTGGCTGTGCGGCCACGCAGCCAGCTGTGTCCAAAAAACTTCTTTAGCTCAGTGGCGGCAGATGGGTTATTCGACCGACCACCATCTTGCTGGTAGTTAACCATTTGAGGCGCAGCCTTTTCCCAATGCTGAAAAAAAGGGCAGCCGTTGCCATCGCCCGACTTAACTACCAGCAAGATGGCGGACGATCGAAATGTTCATCGCGTGCCACAGATCAGCTGTCGTCTAAAAAGGGTCTCAGGAAAGGGGTTCAGCGGGAACACTGCGCGTTAAACGGTTAAAAGGATCAATGGCGACGGCCGCACTTTTAACCCTTTAACGCGCAGTGATCCCGCTCTGGGAACACCCAACTCTGACGTTCTGACTGTTGCCAGTCACGAAGAATAGATTGGATTTCTACAAAAATAGTGTCGGGTGACATAGCTCCACGAGAACCCTTTACTTTTTAGTACGTCATTTCGCGTAAAAAATGATCACGATTATTTTTAACAGCACTGACATCTGCTGAAAAATGGAAGAATGCGAGACCAGCTCGATAATTGCCCAATGCTGAAAAAAGGGCAGCCGTTGCCATCGCTCGACTTAACTACCAGCAAGATGGCGGACGATCGAAACGTTCATCGCGTGCCACAGATCTAGAGACCCTTTTTTGACGACAGCTGGCTGTGCTCGCGCGAGCACAGCCAGCTGTCGTCAAAAAAGGGTCTCTAGATCTGTGGCACGCGATGAACGTTTCGATCGTCCGCCATCTTGCTGGTAGTTAAGTCGAGCGATGGCAACGGCTGCCCTTTTTTCAGCATTGGGAAAGGGTTGCTCCTCAAAGGGTTAAAGCGTTGGACAGTCCATCCAGCTGTGTCTTAAACATTGATAGTGAAAATGCTCGCGCTTGAAAAGGGTCAAGAGTGGAGAAAAGCTTCAAGAGCGAGACTCACTAGCCAGGGCTTCACTCTTGGCCAGGCTGCACGCGCAGAATCTGAGTTTCTTGGAGGGCCCGGACACTTGGTCCTCTTTGTTGTAGCAAGAGCACCACTTGTCCTTCTCTTCAGTGTCGGTGCACTGGAGTGGCTTGTAGTTCCCTTCGGAGTCGCACTCGATGTTCCAGTTCAGTCCGTGGGCAGAGTTCCGGGAGTTCCGGCGGTGGATTTCGCAGGTCGTTTCGGCATCTGGAAAGGTTCACTTCGTTTAGCAAATAGTTTTCGAACGATACAGTATGTTTTTGTTGTTTTTCTACTTCCTTGCATGGAATGAAGAAAGTATTGTGAAGTTCTTAAATTTGAATTTTGGCGGAAAAATCGATTCTGGCCATTCCTAAATTTGTTTTGATAAGTTACTAAGAAGCTACGTACGTATTTACGTATGTACACGCGAAAAAAAAATTCTTTTGTTCAATTGAACAAAATTTTATTGAATCAACAAAATTTAGGTGGCGCTATTTCAACTGAATAATTTTGTTCGTTTTAACTTTTTTTTTCAAACTAACAAACTTTTTCATTGAATTAAGAAAACTTTTGTTGATTCAATAAAAAAAAAAAAAAAAAAAAACTTCTTTGAAATTGGAGCGAATCAAAATTTTGTTGAATCAACAAAGCATTTTTTATCTATAGAAACGATTTGCCGTTTGTAGTATTTACGACTATTGTAACCTTGAACTTTACTTATTTACATAAGTACTTATGCATGTACAGGTACACGCGAAAAAAAAAATGTTTTGTTGAATTGAACAAAATTTTATTGAATCAACAAAATTTAGGTGGCGCTGTTTCAACTGAATAATTTTGTTGGTTTTAACTTTTTTTTTTCAAACTAATCAACTATTTCATTGAATTAAGAAAAATTTTGTTGATTCAATATAAAAAAAAACTTCTTTGAAATTGGAGTGAATCAAAATTTTGTTGAATCAACAAAGCATTTTTTATCTATAGAAACGATTTGCCGTTTGTAGTATTTACGACTATTTAACCTTGAACTTTACATATTTAACTATAAAAATGTTTTGTTGAATTGAACAAAATTTTATTGAATCAACAAAATTTGCTTGGTACTATTTCAACTGAATAATTTTGTTGGTTTCAACAATTTTTTTTAAACTAACAAGCTATTTCTTTGAATTAACAAAAATTTTGTTGATTCAATTAAAAAAAATAACTTTGAAATTGGAGCGAACCAAAATTTTGTGGAATCAACGAAACATTTTTTTTTTCTATACACTAAGGGCCAAGGTCCCCAGACTCGCTACGCTCACTTTTCGTATGAGGGATTCGGCCCCTAATCAGGCTTATTCGTAAAAAAGACATAATTTCAACAGACAAAACCCGAAGATTGGATCAGATAGAATGTTACTGAGCTAAGCTACACATTGCTTGGTTCTTGCATCTTCATTGGTACATAAAAATTTAAACTTCACACTACAGTAGACCCCCTACCCCTCATAACACGGAAGATATTTTGTTATGGGAATCCGTGTTGTACGGGTCCTGAGCTATACTCCACCTGGATTGCGGACTCCGCTTATAATCGCTGGAAAAATTATTTGCACTCCTCAGAAACACAATGATATTTTATGCTGCCATTCAAAAGTTATATTAATTAGGAGCTAAAACGTAATAAAATCAGAACATCTGTTTCAGCTGTATTTTTAATAATGTAAAACCTATTGGACACCTTGCGAATTTGCCACCCATGGCGATTTTTCATTATTTGGCGACTTGCGTACATGTAAAGTTAATAAAAGCTACGGCACTGACAGAATAGCCTGCCACCCATGGCGACTTTTCATTATTTGGCGATTGACACATGCTCACAACCTATATTTACTGTTCATTTAAGGTTACCGGAAAACCGTTATCCATATTTTCATTTACATAATCGTAATAACTTTGAAATTGGAGCGAACCAAAATTTTGTGGAATCAACGAAACATTTTTTTTTTTTTACTATACAAACAATTTGCCGTTTCTAGTATTTACGACTATTGTAACATCGTGCTGTTGCCTTTGTCGCTGCAGTTGACCGAGTAATTTATTGACAGGGTCATCGAAAAGACATGCAATTTGTTAAAACTTAACGAACATAATTAACCATGCCCGTGTCGCATTGCCATAACCACAAAGCGATAGCAACAAACTCATCACAAGTGCTTATCATTCAGTAACTGTTTTACCAAGAGATGATAGCTTACGTCACCGATTTCATCATTTGGAGCCACTGATTGCTTCACTCTCTCAATCACTCACACCAAGTTAGATCCTCATCAGAAGGCGGCAGGCGTCTAAATATTGGCGCCCCTCAGAAACTGCTTACGACCACCGAGAAGGCTTTCGGAACCACAGTTGAGCATAGGTATGTCGCAATGATACGCAGGTCTTTACTCGTAGGTCGGAGTTGTAACTAGCGGCACTTCGAATTGTAATCTCGCACTTTCGCTACGTTAGACATTTTACAGTGGACTTAAAGTTCTAACATATATTTTATATACGGCTAATAAAAATATTACTTACATGTAGTAGCGATAACTGCCAAGGAAAAGATCACCTGAAAATAGAAAAAAAAAAGAATTCGATTGCATATAAATAAGAAAATATTAAAAAATTATTAGCTAAAAAATTTTAAACTAGATTCGAAAACCTTTATTGCAAATGCTTTTTTAAAGCATTCATTCAAAATTTTTAAAGAAATTACTATCTTGGTATTTTTTTTTGTGCATAGATTTGTGTGTAAAGTAGCGAAGGAGTGGCATAAAAATAGGAAAATATTAAAAAATTATTAGCTAAACAATTTTAAACTAGATTCGAAAACTTTTATTGCAAATGCTTTTTTAAAGCATTCATTCAAACTTTTTATAGAAATTACTATCTTGTTTTTTTTTTTTTTTTTTTTTTTTTTTTTGCTTAGATTTGTGTGTAAAGTAGGGAAGGAGTGGCATATAAATAAGAAAATATTAAAAAATTATTAGCTAAAAAATTTTAAACTAGATTCGAAAACCTTTACTGCAAATGCTTTTTTAAAGCATTCATTCAAAATTTTTAAAGAAATTACTATCTTGGTTTTTTTTTGCTTAGATATGTGTGTAAAGTAGCGAAGGAGTGGCATATAAATAAGAAAATATTAAAAAATTATTAGCTAAACAATTTTAAACTAGATTCGAAAACCTTTATTGCAAATACTTTTTTAAAGCATTCATTCAAACTTTTTAAAGAAATTACTTTCTTGGATTATTTTTTGCTTAGATTCGTGTGTAAAGTAGCGAAAGAGTGAGGAAAGGGTTTCAAATTGGGAGAGGCTATATCTACAGCAGAGCATTTTATAGTTTAAGGGGCATTCTTTTCCTTCTTATTCATGCTTAATCCTGAACATAGGCTTAATCTGTTCGTTCTTATCACTGCAAAGACCCAGAGAAGAAGACTCCTCTTCTGTGGCCAGTGTCGCTTCAAAGAATGCGTCCTGGAATATTTTGTCGGACACAGTCTTCTTCGCTGCGTCTTTTCAGTGACGTGATCGAACATGTTATACCTGTGTTCAATTTTCTAACCATTCTCAAGATTTTACATTCAGGTGTGCTTAAGAGTTGCTGATGATGAAGAGATGATACGCTTTGGTACCTGTCATTGCATAAAATAAATTTTTAAATTTCATCTAAAGAATTTTTCAGAAAAAAAAAAAAAGATCAAATGTTGAACTCAAATACACTTTTTATTTAACTAATTGAAATTTGAATGGAAGAAATAAAGGCAATATGTGAATGTTTATTTAAGAAATAGCACTGGCATTAAAAATTCGTTCCAAAATTTTAAATTTCAAATTATATTTTTAATTTTGTGTATTTATAGTTTCTTGATGAAATACTAAAACAAACGTTTGTTTTCAGAATCGTCCTCGTTTTCTTATATCGTTTTCTTTTTAGCTGCATTTAAATGATATACTATGTCGATTTCATTAAAAACTGCTGAATAATCTCCGTTAAATTAGATACAGTTAATTTTCATTCATTCATGCTTGAATAGTACTTAAGGCCAACTCTCATGTCAGTGCGATCTCATTCGCTAGAATGGGAAAAAGTATTTTTCGGCATCTTCTTGCCAGATTTCGGAAGAAAGTCTACCTATTGTGATTGGGGCGTGGTTTTGTGGTTTCTCGGGTTAGCCTTTGTCAAGAATTCCGACTGGCCCTGGTGTTTAGATGTTCGCGTTGTTTATGAATATCTCAGACGATGTACCCGTCGGAAATTTAGGAAAACAAACGGCAAATGTTGTATTCAAATATGGTTCATGTAGACAAATGAATATAATATATAAATAAATGAATATAAAAAAGAAAAGAAAAAAAAAATATTAACAAAAGTAAAAATAAAAGTCAGTATCTACAACTGTAAAAACAAAGCATTGCTAAAATAGAATTAGTGCTTGGAAATAACCTTTGAAAACAAAATATCTCTTCTACGATCGTACTGATTTTTAAATTGTATAAATAATTGTAAGTTTAAAAATATGATATATGATCATTCAAAAATATAATCATCACTTAATAATTTAAAATCAGCATTTGTTCAGATTAAATAATTATTATAGGGGAAGGTGGCCCAAAATGATCCTAACGGGCAAAAAGATCCACTTATGCTTTCTTACAGACAGGCAGCGCTATCAACTAGGTAACACTTAAGCTAGTTATGCCAAGTGAAGAAGAAGCAATGGCGATATTTAAACGATCGGTGTATTTCGTGTCTCAGTAGAATTCTTCAAAATACTGAGTTTTATCATATATCTTATAAGACAAGCACTAACTTTCCTATTTACTTAGAAATTCTGTCTTTAATGTACAGAAAAATGACTTGGTTTACTGAATAGAGTGTGTTTTAGATGTGAATTGTTAGTTTGTTATGTTTCTCGGCTTACCCCAATAATATGACCTAAAGTGAACAGCCATACTGCCGGGTAAAATGATCCACCGACTGAAGAAACTCCAGTACCGAGTCCAAATATTAATGGAAGCCCTTCAGACATTCTCATGCGTAACTCCCCATTACAATATTTAATTTATTCTCTCGTTTATCATAGGGCATAATATTTGATTTATAATCTTGAAATATTCCATTTTATTGTTAGTGACGCTATTTTATTTTAAATTTTTCATAAAATAAATTATGAATACTATAGTATTGTAAAGCTTATTTTATTTTATTATGTATAGTCATAATTACTTTTTCATCTTTTTTTTTTTTTTTTTTGCCGATAAAAAACAATTTACAATTTTTTTCAAATGAAGGATCATTTTGCCCTTGGATGAGGGTAAAATGATCCTTTGAACTCTTTTTCAAACTTCTATTTTTTTTTTTGCTACTCAATTTTGGTTTAAAATATTAAAATTTAATTAAACGCAAATGTTCAGACCCCAATAATAATTATTTAATCTGAGCGTTTATAATGCTAAATATAGTGTAAAATATTATGGCAAAGGACCAAAGCTTTATTTAACATTTATGTTATTTTATGCAAGTTTTCCCCTTAAGGGATTCGTTTTGTGTTAAGTTATGAGATTATTGGATTAAGTTATAAGATTTGACTAAAAGAATATTCATTGATAGGTTGATAGTCAAACGTGGAAGTGGAAGGCACATTTTATTGAAACGAAATAACTAATTTTTTGGTTTTATTTATTTTTTGGTTACTATCATTTTCCATTAAATATAACATTCAATTAATCACTGATATTTTTTTGAACAACAAAAACATACCGCTAATAAGAAACGTTGCATGTTGAAATAATGTACGAGTAACTTCTTTGATATTTCTTCAAACCTGAAAAAATATAAAAAATGCACGGTCATATTCACAAACAATCTCGTAATTTATTTCAGTTGTAAATATGAGTTTGGTAATGAAAAAAAAAAAAAGCTGCGTAATTGTGTATGCTATTTTCCGTTTGATACATGTTTCATATGTAGCTGTGCTTTAAAGTCATGTCAGAATACACTTCTAAAAATTCACTTTTAAAAATTAATTCAAAGCTTTGATAAATATTCATAGGTACAATTCAAAGTAAAAATGGTTATTTTATTTACGAGAATAGTTCTTAAATATTTATTTTAATTTAAGATACTTTTAAATTCTCAAGACTGAGGCACACTTAACTGAATTTTAACACTGTTTTGAATTTCAAAACTAATTTAGATTTAAAATAGGTTATATACTTTGGTGCTATTTTCCTTTTAATAAATATATAAAATACATTTAAAATATTACTTTCGAATCATTTATCAACTACATCAATGCATTTATCAATCATTTATACATTATATCAAGCATTTTTTTTAATGCCAAGAAAGAGGTAGTTCAGAACTGGATGAAACTTAAAACTGATTAAATTAATGTTATTACGAAATACAATACAAGTTATTACGAAAGACAAAAAGTTACTTTCTTATCGGAGATCTGTTCTAATTTTAATCTGTTACAACAGCTAACAAAAGAAAAGACTAATAATTTGTCCTCAGGCTATAGTTTCTTTCAAAATAAATGTTTGCTATCGTATTTTCTTATAACCCTGTATTTATTATTCTCCACAATGTAAGTCATGATTTAGATTCTGTCATTCTAATATCACGTGTAAAAAAACAAGCGTTTAATTAATTTTTTATTATACATATATTTATACCTCAGATAATTAAAAAATAATCAGAAAACACCTATTTCCTTTGTCGGCGATATTTTAAAATTTATTTTTTCTTGGTGATCCCTGTTAGTCATTTATTTATTCTTACAAATTTTAAAATACGTTTAAATACATTTCGCATTTTATACAGGGTGGTTATAATTAATCTTCCCTGATAAGCAGGGCTGTTGCTATAACTTAGGTATATCTATAGCTAAAACAAGTGAGCGGATTAGAGCCAAATATCGTATGTAGACTGTACATGAGATGATCTCAAAACCTTTTTTAAAAAATGTTTACAGAAAATGTCCACTTGGAGGTGCTTTGGATGAAAAACAGCAAATTTAACAAATTAAATGCTTAATTTGAAATGTACAGACAGTTTCAATATTCATAGAACACTTTTGAGCATTTATTACAGTGTGTTTTTGCCGATTTTCACCATTTACATCACCATTTACAGTGGACATCATTTAAATTATACTTTTCTAAAAGACTTTCTTGAGCGCATCTCGTGTACAGTCCACTTGCCAAATCTGGCGACAAATGCAATCGTAACTTAGAGTTAAAAGGGCGATTTGGAACAACATGTAACAACAGCATTCCGTTACATTTTTTCACAAACAAAATTCTCTTACTGAGCGAAATAGGACCCTAGTGCTAATAAATAGTTAATTAATTAAAATAATGTGATTTCTGCCAATTTTTGAAGCTCTAAGACACTAAAATTAAATTTTATTTTTACTACAACAATGTATTTTTTTTTTCTTTTTACTTTTTTTTAATCCTAAATGTTCGACGTCTAATGAACCTCAAGTTTTTGCAATTGTCATTCTTTACTTTGATATTTTCTTTAGCCGTGATGTAACAGAAATGATGCATATGGCGACAAAAATAACAGGAACAATGACCGAAATGACAAAAAAGTTTTTCACGATTCTGTAAAATATATTCATAAATACCCCATAATCATGATTTTTTATAAAAATTCCTTCTTCAGCTTTATGAAAAACTTAAAAAGATAAAATCAAAAAGGGCAGGCTTCACTGTACACTGTTAATAGAAGGAGTTCGACGTTTCACCATGCAATGGAGCTAAATTAGCTGCATCCTTTCCATGGAAAAGCGTTTCACCATGATTTGGTTCCATTGATCAGTTTAAGCGCACCAAATCATAATTTAACGTTTCTGCGTAGAAAGGTTGCAGCTAATTCAGCACCATTTTATGGTGAAATGTTAACTACTTTTATCAGCAGTGTACATATATGAGATGTCAGGGCGGTCGGGACACCACTTTGTGTCCTAAACTGGGCTCCTAATCTTTAAGTGCCTCGTTGAAATATGAACGGTCATTGAAGTCAAGCTCTGGACAGAGCTTTACAGGAGTCCACAGGGCGCTGGGGCAGCCCCAATCCACTTGGTTGTGCGACTGCCGAACGTAAAATAAAAAATCCTGTTTTAGATCAAATTTATATTTGAATAGCATATCACGTAGAATTATGTGATGATACAGATGTCACAAAAAATCGGCCTCTCTCTACGATGTTTACCGATGTTTACACTTTTATTAACATAGAGTAAGATGATTTATAACCTAATCACGTATTTGGTGCATTTATTGGCTATTAAAATCTTCAGGTCTCATGATCGTGAGAAATTTTTGAGAACTGTGCAGATACGTATCAAATGCCTTTTTATTAAATTTAGATCCCGAGATAAATTCTCTGTTGGAAAACGAAATCTGTTACGCCCCTATAGAAAATTTGAAGAGAGCTAATAGGAAATTTGAATTTTGAGAGGGGATATTTCTGTTATATGTTATGTGCACACATGCCGCACGTCTCATGTAAAACGGGATTGTCGCCGTATTCCGCAGGTTACTTCCCCATAACTATTTATCTTCTTTTTTTTAAGCTGTTTCAGTGAGTATGGAGTAAGAGAACGAAAGCCCAAACTGAATAACTCCACACCACACTACTTGAATAAACCTTTTTTTTTTTTTTAATGGCGAAAACTTGCCGTATAGGCATTGGCCCAAGGTCGGAATTACGGGCCTCTTCATTATGTCTTTCTAAGGGGTCCTAACCCGTATTTACGCTTAGTTTCGGAGAAAATCACGGAAAGCTCAGAATTCTTAGGTCGGCGGGCGCGACCTGTATTCGATTTAGGCACCTTCCGTCTTCCAGTTCAGTGCGCAGTGCACTAAGTCACTGTTGGGGCGTGGTGTGGTAGAATGGTTCTGGACCGCTACACAACCCAGGCGGCCTATTTGAAGTACTATAATAAAGAAATCGTGGAAATTATTCCTTATGGAAATGATAGAATTAAATGGGCTGAATTCAAAGTTTATTCTTACAATAAGTGTTACTGACAAGGATTTGCTTCAAAGTAATCAGTTTTTATAATTATTTTACTTTAAAATTTAAATAAAGAATATTCTTCTTCTTTTTTTTTTCTTTTGGTCTTTCTACAACAATCAGAAAACAAACAGAAATGAAGAAAAAACGTGAAAGTATAATTTTATACGTACCTTCAACTACTTTAACTTTCGTCTTGATGCTTGAACACTATCTCTAAGAAAATCCGAGGGTCAAGATCTCTGTTCAGGCTTTTAAACAAGATCTAAATGCACCTTTGACATCATGTGAGATCAAAGATAAGAGAAGAGAACTTTGTGTGTGACGTCAAATGCCATGCAAGATATCCTCTAAAAATTAAGAATTCCTATTTCTAGTAATTGTTTTTCAACTTTCCAAGATTTTCACATTAAAGAGATTAGAAGCGAACATTCGATGGCAATCGTATATCATAAACGTAAAAACCCAGTTTTTTTTTTAAAGTATATTACGTTGGGTTCTTCGAGGATTACATGACTTCAGAGAAAAGCAAAACATTCTAAAATTTTTCGAAATAAGTCGAATAGTATCAATATGATTGAATGCATCCAAGAAAATTTAGATTGTAGTTCGAAAGAAATCATGTCACGTGCCGTCACAAACTGACATACATCAAGTGATTGGCTAAATATTCCCCCCAAAATTAAGAATTTGTATTCTCAGTAATTGTTACTTAATTGTGATTTCTTAGTTTTCCTCATTAAAGGGATTCTAAAAAAACATTCGGTACAGAACTAAAGTCCAGTGTCCAAACAGGACTTAGCTCTGTAGCACGTTTGCCTTGTTGCTGGTAGTTAACTCGAGAGATGGCAGCGGGTGTACTTTTTCGGCTTTGGGACCATTTAACCATTGTTTTTTTGCGACTAGCAGTTGAAAACGTTGAAAAGAGGTTGTTTCACGGCGCCACCCCCTTACATTAAAAGGTTATGGTGTTCACTCCTTTATATATTACCGTCCAATGGAGGGGGCAGTTCTCCGAGCAAAAAAGCCTTTGAAAATTGATGCTCGACTTATATACCATTAAGTAAGCAAGGTCAACCGACACCGGATAGATCAGTCAGTGAAGCGTTCGCTTACCAATTTGGGCTTCCAGGGTTCTAGTCTCGCAAATGCCTTTTTACAATTTTTCTTTAAATCGTCGCATCTCCAAATAGTCAATCCAACTGAATTAATTTTCACTATTAAATAAATCTATTATTTATAAACGTCAACCATTTTCATTTGTTTAGAAAAAAAGGATTATTAAATATTAAATGATATTTGAATTATCTCTCTATTCTAAAATAAAGTAAAGGCCGCCGCTGTCAAAAGCTTGTCAGCGTATCTCCTCCTAAACCGTGGGATTTGAGTTTCGACTAAGGTGCCTGCCCACAGATTCGAAAAATTCCGAGGAACCTGCTAAGCTGATTTAAATTTCGAAAATCGAATTATTTTAGAAGATATTAATAAAAAACTGAAAAAATAAACCGAATGGTTGCCAGATTTGGCATTAAATCATTCATTCCTTTGCAACAAAGCGTTTCCAAGTATCTAGAATCGCGTGAAATTTACAAACATGAGTTAGAATGACGCCCATTTTACACCAAAATAAAAACTATATGAAATAAGTAACTCAAAATGTGTTACACAAAGTTGACAATTTTCAAATAGTAAGTTCGCTTAGACAACAGGAGTTTAGAATGAGCGATTATTCGTTTTTCCAAAACAGAATAACCAATATCTTGAAAATGAAAAATAATTAAAATGCAGATTATTTTAAAGCCGGTTCTCGTCCAGCTGGATTATTTGCTACCAGTAGAAATATTTGGCGGCGTTAACTATGCCATTATAGCAGTTACAGTACACTTTGGATATTTGCTAGCGCGACGAGATGGTATAATTCGTGGTGCTAAGTACGCCAATCTGCAAACGATTATGCAAATGAAAATATGGATAACGGTTTTTCGGTAACCTTACATGAACAGTAATTATAGGTCGTGAGCATGTGTAAATGACCAAATAACAAAAAGTCGCCATTGGTGGCAAGCTATCCTATCTGTTCCGTAGCTTTTATTAACTTTACATGTACGCAAGTCGCCAAATAATGAAAAATCGCAATGGGTGGCAAATTCGAAGGGTGTCCAATAGGTTTTACATTATTAAAAATACAGCTGAAACAGATGTTCTGATTTTATTATGCTTTAGCTCCTAATTAATATAACTTTTGAATGGCAGCATTGAAAATCATTGTGTTTCTGAAGAGTGCAAATAATTTTTCCAGCGATTATAAGCGGAGTCCGCACTCCAGGTATAGTATAGCTCAGGACCCGTACAACACGGATTCCCATAACAAAATATCTTCCGTGTTATGAGGGGGAGGGGGTCTACTGTAGTGTGAAGTTTAAATTTTTATGTACCAATGAACATTCAAGAACCAAGCAATGCGTAGCTCAGTAACATTCTATCTGATCCAATCTTCGGGTTTTGTCTGTTGAAATTATGTTTTTTTTTTACGAATAAGCCTGATTAGGGGCCGAATGCCTCATACAAAACGCGAGCGTAGCGAGTCTGGGGGCCTTGGCCCCTAGTAATTAAAAAAAATATAGTGATGATAGAAGAATTTATAAATAGTACACACAAAAACTTCTATCCTTCAAATACAATTAGCAGTTTTAAATTATTCTATATAAACACAAAATGTTGCAGTTGCTTATGACCTCTGACACACGTATGAGGTGACAGATCCGTCCAGGTAGGGAGGTGATGGGCAAAGAGGGGGCGCCTTCCATTTTTATTGGGCCCCAGTGGGAGGACGTCCGACTTTAGCCCGGGGTCCCCTCATTTTGAACTAATCCTAATTCCAGAGGAGGGATCTACCCCTTCAAATCGGCTCCCCCAGAGGTAGCGTTAAACAATGGATGACATTGGAGCCACGACGGATTTTACGTGTATCGAAACAGCCGATGTTCTATGTACAGAAAGTGTACCAGCGCCCATTAGTGTGCACGGCCCCATAGCAGTCGAGCCGAGAGTAAGTTGAACTTTTCAAGCACTGGCCAAGCCGGATGTTGCTTCACTTGCCGTGTTCTTATGAGAATGGAGTTCAGCACCCAGACCACTGCGGGACTCACAAAATTTTATCCTAAGGGCCCGTTCGATAACTCACCCGTTGTTTATGCAACGATGCTACCATTTGAGGTCATTCTTTCGTTAAATAACGTCACGATCGTCAACCGGTTTCGGTCATCCTTAACACATCCTTACCACCGGTTTCGATCATCCTTACTACAGGCTTGGCATAACCCAAGCTAGGGAAACATACACTCATGTCCATAAATTAAGGATAATTCAGAATCACACAGAAATTGATCTCTAAAATAAAAATTTCACCTGTGGAATGATCACACACATCTTGAAGAAGAATATGCAAATTACAGGAAACCACCAGATGGCGTGGATGGTACGTCACAATGACGAGAGTGTAAGAGAGGGGTATATAAGGAATGGTGGCAAAGAAGTAAAATTGTTCACAAGCTCTGTGAAAGCCTTTCAGTGCAAAAAACCGCATAGTTATGGCACAAAGGAGGCATTTGGATGATGTTTCACGTGGCAGAATTATCGGACGACTGGAATGTGGACGTACCCAGCTGGAAGTATCCGAGGAACTTGGAATCGCCCAGAGTGTCATCTCCAGGCTTTGGCAATGATTCCAAGATGATGGTGATGTGAGTAGACGTTACAGCACAGGTCGCCCCCGAGTTACAACGCCGAATGAGGACCGCTATTTGGCAGTAACTGCCAAAAGAAACAGACGGAGTACAGCATCAGACCTGTCTCGTCAGCTCTCTTCAGCTACCGGTACGACAGTTTCAAGGCAGACCGTGTACAGACGCTTAGGGCACATTGGTCTATCTGTTCCGTAGCTTTTATTAACTTTACATGTACGCAAGTCGCCAAATAATGAAAAATCGCAATGGGTGGCAAATTCGAAGGGTGTCCAATAGGTTTTACATTATTAAAAATACAGCTGAAACAGATGTTCTGATTTTATTATGCTTTAGCTCCTAATTAATATAACTTTTGAATGGCAGCATTGAAAATCATTGTGTTTCTGAAGAGTGCAAATAATTTTTCCAGCGATTATAAGCGGAGTCCGCACTCCAGGTATAGTATAGCTCAGGACCCGTACAACACGGATTCCCATAACAAAATATCTTCCGTGTTATGAGGGGGAGGGGGTCTACTGTAGTGTGAAGTTTAAATTTTTATGTACCAATGAACATTCAAGAACCAAGCAATGCGTAGCTCAGTAACATTCTATCTGATCCAATCTTCGGGTTTTGTCTGTTGAAATTATGTCATTTTTACCAATAAGCCTGATTAGGGGCCGAATGCCTCATACGAAAAGCGAGCGTAGCGAGTCTGGCGGCCTTGGCCCCTAGTAATTAAAAAAAATATAGTGATGATAGAAGAATTTATAAATAGTACACACAAAAACTTCTATCCTTCAAATACAATTAGCAGTTTTAAATTATTCTATATAAACACAAAATGTTGCAGTTGCTTATGACCTCTGACACACGTATGAGGTGACAGATCCGTCCAGTTAGGGAGGTGATGGGCAAAGAGGGGGGGCGCCTTCTATTTTTATTGGGCCCCAGTAAGAGGAAGTCCGACTTTAGCCCGGGGTCCCCTCATTTTGAATTAATCCTAATTCCAGAGGAGGGATCTACCCCTTCAAATCGGCTCCCCCAGAGGTAGCGTTAAACAATGGATGACATTGGAGCCACGACGGATTTTACGTGTATCGAAACAGCCGATGTTCTATGTACAGAAAGTGTACCAGCGCCCATTAGTGTGCACGGCCCCATAGCAGTCGAGCCGAGAGTAAGTTGAACTTTTCAAGCACTGGCCAAGCCGGATGTTGCTTCACTTGCCCTGTTCTTATGGGAACGGAGTTCAGCACCCAGACCACTGCGGAACTCACAAAATTTTATCCTAAGCGCCCGTTCGATAACTCACCCGTTGTTTATGCAACGATGATACCGTTTGCGGTCATTCTTTCGTTAAATAACGTCACGATCGTCAACCGGTTTCGGTCATCCTGAACACATCCTTACCACGGGTTTCGATCATCCTTACTACAGGCTTGGCCTAACCCAAGCTAGGGAAACATAAGTAAACATTGGCAACACCGGAATAACCCCTCTCGCTGGCAGGGTCATTCTGGTTGCGCTCTGGTTACGTGAGCAGACAACCGCTACTTGACCGAAACGTTTTAGAACGAAGTTTTTCTGAGAGCTCCGCCCAACGCTCCGAATTTTCGAAAGCTCTGGTCATGCACGGGTGTCACCGGTGTACAACCGGTGCATTATCGAACGCGCCGTTTGTGACTATGATTCTACTAAACTGGATCTGACCAACCAATATTCTTGTGAATGACAGAGAGCAGCTGCTTTTCTATTGAAAACAAAGAACGCTCCCAAGGAGTGAGAAACCAAAAACAACAACTTTTGATTACTACACTATTTCATAAAATTTTTCTTTAGTTTTACCACTGCTATCACAGTATAACCTCTGGTGGCCAACTCAGTTCCTTTCTGGATTTCACAGAGTTTGTAGTTTCCCCCTTTTCTACAGGATTGCTTAAAACCTTAACATGGGAAAAGAAAATTATCTCTTTCTCTATTCTTGGAATGGTTAAACAAAACCTGAAATTTTGCATGTAAGTTTCCAGGAGGACAATGCATTGTACGATTAAACATATTCCTCCAAAATGTATCTCATTGTTCGATCTTCTAACGTTTATTTTATAGACAGGTAAAAAGTATAGTTAAGCGTTAACACAAAATTCTGCGTATTTAATCAAACATAATCGGGAAATAAATTCCCCAGAAGCCTGTATTAATTTCAATCAGTTCTTCGTCATCAGTTGTCATTGCATGTTCCTAAATTTTCTGAATGTAAATGAGGGTTGTTTTCCAACTGAACTTTGCCTTCTGGCTGCTGCAGTGGCGGATGCCTGATTGGCAAGTGCCCGCCGGTTATTGAAAAAAAAAATATATGTGTAGCATATACATAAATTTAAAATCTGAAATATTTACAGACTTTATTAATGTACTCCAGACTCCAAGTAATGTATTTACAATAAAATTGACTCTGTAAAAATCCTTGCAGCTTAAATGTACTCTCACGACAATGCCAAATTCGTTCTTTTGCGTGTCAACTGAATTAAAAATTTTTCGGAAAAAATAGGAGACGGGATAAACAAATATTCTAAAGTGCATTGTTATAACGTTATTTTCTCTGTGTCTCTTTTTTTTTTCTACTTTTATTTTAGTTTTCCTTTATGTTAGTTGCGTGTTGGTATGAAAAAGTAGTGTGTTCAAAACACTGTTGCGAAATTTATGCTTATTATTTATGTATTCAGCTTGGTTTTAGGCTGGGGTTCTTAGGAAATCATTTTTTAACTATTTATAACCCCAGTGCTATGGGGGGGGGTATCATGACTCAAACGTATTTTACATGTAAACGTTAATTTATATGATCATATATCGTAACGACCAGTGTTCCTTGTACAGAAAGTTACGTGTTTGTTAGCGAAAGAAAAAAAAAATCAAGTTTTTTAAAATTATTTAGTGAATACTCTTTTGAAATTAGACAACAGACTTAATAGTAAAAAAAAAAAGAAGACTGACTTCAAATTACTTCACCATAACGAAAAATTAATCCCATTCGAAATTAGTAGGGTTTGGCAAATTCTCGCCAAATATAGCAGATACCGCCAAGTTGGGTACAATTTTGGGAATTTAGTTTTTGGCGCCAAATTTGGCAATGACTCGCCAAATGTGGCTAAATTTGCCGGTACTGGCATACCTTCCTAAGCTATACTATCTCCTTTCCAATAAAAGAAAATTTTGAAATCGTTCAACGCGGTAAAAAATTATCGCTGGACATAATATCCTAACTAATATTATAAATGCGAAAGTGAGTTTGTTCGTTTATTTGTTTGTTTATGACGCTTTCACGCCTAAACCGCTGAATCGATTAGGATGAATTTTGGTTTAGATATAGATGGGACCCTGGAGAAGGTTATAGGCTACTTAGAATTTTAGATTTTTAATTACTTTTTTAATTATTAACTAAAAACCGTTTTTACATTGCCATGCTTGGCGAGTTTCGCCCGTATCAAATGATTCATGTTTGAGCTAACAAGAATGCTATTACTTCAAAGAAGAAGCGCATGCATCTGAAAAACATTAAATACCACGGAAATTATGCCAGTTTTATGCCAAAATCTATTTATCTATAATAATAAAAATGAATGTTCTCCAGACAAATCTACAGAAAGCAAAGCTTTGAAAATTTGAGCATATAAGCCCATGACTTCGGTAAAGTGCACCTGAGGCTCAGAATTTTGAAATTTTAATTACTTTTCTAATTATTAATTAAAAACCGTTTTATCGCCCGCACAAAATTATTTATGCTTTTGAAATAAAGCAGAAATTCTATTTGCAGATTCACTTGCATTTGAAAAACATGAAATGGCATGGAAATTATGTTGATTTTAAGCCAAATTAAAAAGCATTAGAAAGAAAAGTCCAAATGTGTTTCTTAAAGTTCATAAATTTCCAAATCCTACCAATAATATAAATGTGTACGTTTGTGTGTTTAGATGTTTTTGACTGAATCACACAAAGCTGGTTGAACGGATTTGGAAAAATTTGTAATGAAGATAGCTTATGCCCTGGATTAACATACAGGCAACCTTTCATGCATATAGCATAAATAATTCTTTTACAAAAACACTCAAAATAATTCTAATGCATTGCGCTCTATGGAAATTTTATAGATACTAAACCGATTCTAAAATTATTTTCACTGATTGAAAGTTACACTATTCCTGAGTATAATTGTTTGTTTGTTTGTGGATTAAGACCGCTTGACTGCACTAGGGTCCTAGGCCTATATGGGGAATTCTTCTGTGGGGAACTTTCTAAGGGATCCTAGCCCGTATTTACGCGAGGTTTTGGAGAAATCCACGGAAAACTGCTAGAGAAGAAATCCACGGAAAACTAGGTCGACAGGCGCGACCAGGGTTTGAACCTGGCACCTCCAGCCTTCCAGTTTTGAGAGCAGAACCTCATAGACACTGGTGGGACCCTGAGTGTTATAGGCTACCTTTTATGCATATATCACGAATAGCTCTTTTACAGGGATACTCATAATAATTACATTACGCTCTATGTGTATCTCTGTAAGTACTGAACCGATTCTAAAACTTTTTTCACTGATAGTAAGCTACACTATTCTTGAGTATTATAGGCTAAAATTCATGCATGTAGCGCAAATAGTTCCTTTACAGGAACATTCAAAATAATTCTCATACATTAAGCTCGCTGGGTATCTCTGTAACTATAGCACCGATTCTAAAACTTTTTCGCTAATAGAAAGCTGCACTATTCCTGATTAACATAGGCTAAAATCCATGCGTATAGCATAAATATTTCTTTTACAAGAACACTCAAAACAGTTCGCAAATACTGTAGTAACTGTCTATTTGCCAAATGCATGAAAAAAAATCTAAATTTAGTAAATCTGCATACTCTGTTATTTTAAATGAAGTATACTACCATGCATTATACTTCATTTAAAATAAGTAAAAAGCAAATAATATTTAAATGCAGTTTCTTTTGACGCAAACATATGTGTTATTCACGCATGCTTCATTTCTCTCGGGACCTAACTCTAATGCCGACGCGGGTAGTAGCTAATATTTATATAGGTATATTCGTTGAACATGCACCTCCTCCTTTTTTGAAGTCCGTAATAAGATATAACAGAAAGCAATAGGTGTCGAGAAGTCTAATGAACGGAAGAAAAATATTAAAAATTCCACTTGTTACTTTCCGAACATGTACCATGTAAGGAAAGTATTGTAATCATGAAAAAATTCGAATTCGAGATTTTGGTGTATTTACACGTTTTGAGGTCTCCTGAATTCATTTATGCTATTTTTACGAGATGTATGTATGTATGTGTGTGTGTGTGTGTGTATGTGTGTATGTGTGTTTGTTTCTATGTGAGTGAACAC
Source organism: Cheiracanthium punctorium (assembly GCA_038373885.1). Taxonomy (NCBI): domain Eukaryota; kingdom Metazoa; phylum Arthropoda; class Arachnida; order Araneae; family Cheiracanthiidae; genus Cheiracanthium; species Cheiracanthium punctorium. Next base: position 51,209 of record JAWZYV010012748.1, on the reverse strand, counting down.
GATAGCTCCTGAACGGGGCATTCGATTGAGGTATATATGTTATTGGGTATATATGTTATATACCCAATAACATATATGGGTATAATTGGGTATATATGTTATAAGCCACCGTCGCAAGACCGGTATTGATTTTGGTGTGTTTAGGACTTATAGTTTTTCTACAGGGCTACGACAAAGATTTCTTTTACATTATGGCCTATGGGAGGAAATTCTGGAAAGTGCGCTAGCGTTTAAACTGTTCATTCGATTGAGCTCAAATTGGGTATACATGTTATAAACCACCGTCGCAAGACCGGTATTGATTTTGATGTGTATAGGACTTATAGTTTTTCTACAGGACTACGACAAAGATTTCTTTTACAATATGGCCTATGGGAGGAAATTCTTGAAAGTGCGCTAGCGTTTAAACGATACATTCGATTGAGCTCAGATTGGAATACATGTCATAAACCACCACCGTAAGACCGGTATTGATTTTGATGTGTATAGAACTTATAGTTTTTCTACAGGGCTACGAAAAAGATTTCTTTTACATTATGGACTATGGGGAGAAATTCATGAAAGTGCGCTAGCGCTTAAACGATACATTCGATTGAACTTCAATTTGGTATATATGTTTGAATTATTCATCAATTAAAATTTATTTAAATGCTTGGTAATGATCTTATTCGTAAGTGTTCGGAAAGTCGAGTGGAGTCACTCCAGATTTTTTTAAATGGGCTTCAATATGGTTAAATCACTTTTAAATAAATGAATCAATTGTCATGAACGCAATCCTGAGGAATATATTGTTGCAGAATAGTCCTCTTGTTTTCGGGGTTCGTCTTTCTAAAGTTCAGTCGGTGTATAAAGTTCTAGTAAAGAGTCCATTTGTCAGGATGGAACACAACTTTATTGCTTCTAGAAATTAGTAGAATAATCAACTGTACAAAATTCACAGGCACTAATGGCCAGTAGCTCGTTTATAACAGTCCACTTAGTACCGAAGCTTTCGGAAATGCTGTAATTCTCACACAAAATAAAACACTTTCACAGGCAAAAATTGAGTGAAAAGATGCAAGGGATATCGTACATAATCCGTTAAGACACAGCAGTGAAGAATTTACACACAGAACTTAGAAATCAGTTTCGAAAAGCAAGTCAAATCACGGCTTCTATCGCAGAGCAAGCGCCGCTCACACCGGCAGCTGGATCAGCTCTCAACGGGAGATCGCTCCACACTGAACTGGGATCTCTGAAGCACTCGTATATACAGGTGGGCAGAAGCTACGAAAAACTTCCCGAAGAGTCTATTTGTCGAGGATTCCACATAAAGCGGGAATTTTGATTATGCCATAGACGAGAAGTGTTAGGTTAGTATGTGATTTTAATGCAGCAAAAGCAACTTTACAGTCTGCAATGGGAAAAACGCGCCAAATGACCTAATATCGCCAAGCTTGGCGAATTTTGGCGCCAAGCTGGCGAATATCGCCAAATTTGGCGCCAAAAATAAGTTTCCAAAAGTGAAGTTATCGAAGGCCTAGGACCAATATTTCTCGAGATTTCTAGAAACTGCATACATTTGAATGGGAAACAGAAACCTCTGTATCTCCTGTTCTAGTTGACCGATTTTTATGCAACTAAACGCAAAATTTAACTATTGGACGCGTAGAATACTAATTTTGAACTATTTTAAGCCCCAGAACAGCGCGTTGCCCCGAAAATTCGTAACAATATTCACTTAATTTTATTTAATGTTACTTCAAGGTGCATCTGCCTTTGAAGTTCACTGAATAAGTTCCGAACTGCTATACGACTATCAATCTCGAGTGCAGTGTTATTCAGAGCATCCCTTGACTCCACGAGTCAAGAAAACTGAACGGTCGACACACAGGCGGATTTTCCAATATTCGAGGTCAAAACTCCAATACACGAAGTCAGCCGCAATAGTCACGTTATTTATTTTTTTCGATTCTTTTTTGTTTCTTGAATCCAATGACATCCTGCATACAGAGCCTGATTATGACCAATGGGGGCCCCGGGCATTGATGAATTTGGGGGCCCCCATCTTTGAAATTTGTTTTATTTTTCATAAAATTTTGATATAAAAAATGTATTTCAGAACAATATTTGAAATTGGGGGCCCTTTCGAGCCGGGGGCCCTGGGCAAAGTCCCGATTTGCCCAAGCGATAATAAGGCTCTGCCTGCATAATATTTGAATAGAATTTTTTACAGTCATACACTATTGAAAAGTTTGTCGTCTCTTAAATAAAAATCGATTATTCTTTAAATTTGAAGTTATTATAAAGAAAAGTTCTCGTGTTTTATAAGTGTTTGGTGTAACTTTTATAATGGACTAGCTGCGTGCCCGTTCTCCGCACGGTAGGGAGCGAAACTTTTTCTTATATGTATAGTTCGAATTGATTCCAGTGATTTGGAATCTAAAAATGAGGAAAATGATTTGACTCTGGGCGTAAAGTTACTCATTAGTGATTTGTAAAGTTAGTATAAGTACTGACCTGAGACTCTTGTTAATATTATGACGCAAAAAAATCTATGTCGGTGTCATTCGCGATTAGAAAAGAAAAGCGTGACGATTTGCAGTGAAAATTCCTAATTTTCAAAATGTCTTATTTCTACATCATACCCTTTTTTAGATTTAAGTTATGCCATTAATACCTTAGCTACTACGTGATGTGGAGAACCGTTTTATTTTATAATTAAATAGTTGTGTACCCGCTCTTCGCAAGGCAAGAAGAGAACATTTTCTTAAAATGTGATTAGGGATGGACGCGAGACGAAAAATAAGCGTCTCGCGTCTCGCAAAATAGCCTAAAAGCTTGTCTCATCTCGCGAAAATCCCTATATCGTAATGTTAAAAATGTGTGTCTCGTCTCGCGTCCATCCCTAAATGTGATCATAACTACTTGTGAAAAAACATTATCCAAGAAAAAAGAAAGTTCTGTTACAGTCTGTTGAAACTACCGTGGGATATATTAACGCGACGTAGAATTACTTAATGTTTAGTTAGCTGTGATGTAATACGGCTGTTGAAAAATGAATAGAAGTCTTCAGGGGCGTAGCGAGAAATTTTTCATGGGGGGGGGGGTTACGACTACTGCAACTCACATATATGCATACATGTGTGTGATAAGGGAGTGAAGAATATACATTTTGTATGGCAAAAATTTCCTCATGGGGGGGGGGGGGTTATGACCCCCCTAACCCCCCCCCCGTGGCTACGCCCCTGGAAGTCTTAGTTTCACGAAATATTTATCAATGCGGTATATTGTGCTTTGATCAATATGGCCTTAGCATATCTACTTACTATTACTTATACTATCTTTTACTGATACCAATACAATATATTTTCGTTTTGCAGCCGTTAATGCTTAATTTAAAGAAACGGTTTAGATATTTTCCAGGAATGTAGTCTTTTACTCTTTGGTGATTCTTTGCAATTTACGCATTAGCATAAACGATAATCATTTCACTTTATGGTTGCCATTAAATCAGCTCTCCATAAATCTTTACGCATAATTCTTGTCAGATTGGCGTATTTAGCACCAGGGCTCTATTATCGCACTGGCAAATCGGGACTTTGCTCAGGACCCCGGCTCGAAATGGCGCCCAATTTCAAATGTTGTTCTTTTTTTATAACAAAATTTTATAAAATAATAAAACAAATTTCATAGATGAGGGCCTCCAATATATTTCCTGCGATTCGAAAACGTGTCCCGTTTAAAATCTCAATTGAAAATAATGCTGGATAATTCACTGGTGAAAAAACAGCATTTAATTCTTTTTGTGGCAACGTAAAATAAAATATAGAATTATTTCATTCATGGCGTATGTTTTGCTTGTGAGTCCGTTATTCTGATTGAGTTCCAAAAGGGATTTTAAACTCGTGACATAAAAATGACGCACTTTTCACATGCGAAAACTCAGTTATTTTAAAGTAATTTTATTTATTTTTTTCAACTGGCAATTTTAATCGTTGTTACTGTCTCCAAGAGAACCAAACCGCCAGATATTATACCGAAATTTTTAAGCAGATGCTATTGAAATGAAAATCCTTCTTTACTTAAAAATTCGTAAAAAATCTCCTAATTTATATTTTCCTCTGGCTTCTCTTTTAAAAGAGGGCGAAATGTATGCTCCGTCATTTAGCAAAATATAAAAAAGTTATGACGGATAGAATTCAAGATGCAGCAGTTTTAAAAATATTTTACGAAACTCAGCGTCAAATTTAATTTTATTTGAAAAATTCCCAAAAATTTGCAAATTATGTTACACAGTCCGAACAAACAGTTTTTAAAAGAAACTTCTTTCCTGTATCCGATGATGTAAATATCATTTTCTTGCAAGTGTAATTACCGGCGTTATTACGTATAAAGAGAGAAAAATTGCTAAAAATCGGACAAAACATAAAATAAAAAATTTTCTAATTCGAATTTCGAAAAAATCGCTTCGAAGCGTGCTAGGATCTGTCCTAATGAAGCCGTATGCAAAATTCGGTAGGTCTGCGACCAACCGTTTCTGCTTATGCTCACGAATGTGCTGAAATCGGACATTTGAGTAGCTTTGTACCCTGAAAATTGCGAAAAATCGTGAAAAATTGGGGAACGGGTAGAATTCCAGAATTTTAAAGCAGCCTACGGTCTATTCTATGTCGTTTTACGTGTATGTGCAAAATTTCAAGCCGATTGGTCGATCGGTGTGAAAGGAGTTCCCGGACGAACAAACAAACAAACAGACAAACTTTCACATTTATATAATAGATTGTGAACCTGTATGGGTATATATTAGTGCATTTAAAATGTTTGTTATTATTTTCTTTACTCCTTCTTCCAAAAAAAAAAAAAAATCTGATGTGTCCAACACATGACTTCCTTGCACGTCCATTAGATCAAAAATATTTTCGACGCACTTCCTCTAAATTTATTTGTTTGAAAGAGATAAAATATCAATAATAGTAAGGTTTAGCGATTTCCAGCCAAATAGTTCGATATCGCCAAGCTGAGTTCAATTTGAAAGATTTCCTTCTGACACTTTATTTGGCGATATTTCACCAAAAGCCGACAAACTTGAGATAGTCTGCGAGATTTTGGGGATAGCCAAAGTGGTCATTGACCACAGACTTTCAATGAATTGAATGCATCCATACACCTCAATGTATTCAAAGTCATTTGGCTCACCCTGTAAATAAATTCTCAGTCGATTGCTGTCAAAAAAGATATTGAAAACAGTTAGATATTACAATAGTTCTAAATACAAAAGTTAAAAAATCTACGGGTTAGTTTTAGAGTTATACAAAATACGAAATAATTTTTAGCGCCAAATTTGGCGATATTTCGGCGAAACTCGTCAATATCGACAACATTTGGCGAGATTTTAAGAATGAACCAAACAATGACAGATTATCGCCAAATTTGGCGACATTTCGCCAAAACTCGCCAAGAACGATGACAAATGGCGATACTTTGGGCATGGACCAAATGACTGACTATCGCCAAATTTGGCGATATTTCGCCAAAACTCACCAAGGTCGAGGACAGACGGCGAGATTTTGGGCATGTACCAAACAATGACTATCTACAGTAGTATTATATTGAAGATGTCCATAGACATTAAAGTACTGAAATTCTGTCCTGTAATTTGGGTAGATTGGAACCAAAAATCGACATGCAGAACTAGATGCTACAACATTCTTATATATGAAATTTCATAATAGTTTTTGAGATTTGAGAGTTAAATATGCACACACGTACACCAAAAGTCGCCAAGCTTGGCGACTTTTGGCATAGTTCTTCAGGGAGGCACGTGACCGTGGTCGGACCATTACCTAACTTATGTGGTAGGACGGTATTGTGCTTGAAATGGATGAATGCCCCTAAAATTGCCATTGACCGTAATGTATTGGAAATCTTTTGAGTGTTCCTGTAGCAGAACTATAACTGATAAAGACACTTTTTTTAATGGTGAAATTCATTTTCTAACTCTTTACAGCATATATCACTTCTGAGTCGTTTGAAATAGCCCAATACCTCTAAAAAACGCTTTGATGAATTTCGGCCCTTAGAGCGTAATGTATTTCGAATCTTTTGGGCGGTCCTGTAGATAAACTATTCAGTCGAATGGAAACGAAAGGGGAGGTGCACAACTAGATGTTACAACAATCCTAAATATAAAGTTTCAACATTGTACGCCTGACAGTTTTTGAGATATGCGAGTTTAATGAATTTCGGCCCATTGAGTGTAATGTATTTCGAATGTTTTGGGCAGTCCTGTAGATAAACTATCCAGTCGAATGGAACCAAAAGGGGAGGTGCACTACTAGATGTTACAACTATCCAAAATATGAAGTTTCGACATTCTACGCCTAATAGCTTTTGAGTTAGGCGAGTTTAATGAATTTCGGCCCATAGAGCGTAATGTATTTCGAATCTTTTGGGCGGTCCTGTACATAAACTATCCATTCGATTGCCACCAAAAGGGGAGGTGCACAACTAGATCATAGAACAATCCTAAATATCAAATCTCAACATTTTACGACCAATAGTTTTTGAGATATGCGAGTTACATACATACGTACGTACGTACAGACGGCATGGAAAAACTGGCCACAGTAGACTCGCCACTGGTCAAAATGAGTTGCAGACGCTTTAATATGATCGTGCATGCTAGCCTACGATGAGATGCATCGAAAAAATTCTTAAAATTCAATTTAGAGGTAGTCAAAATCGGATTTTTTGTCGAAATTTGGCCCCCAAAATTTTTCGGGATCACATTACTTCCTTATACTACGTACAAGGAAGTAACAAGAGAAAACAAATCTTTGAGTCGAACTTCATGCAATGATTGACTGTATTGAGCTTTAAAGTTATAAATTCATTAGAATCAGACTACGTTATAGAGATTATAATAAAGTTCTTCATTGTAACTTAATGTCTATTTTGATTGCAGTTGCTAATATTTTCTACTCTCCTCATTATTAGATAATTACAACAAAAATTAAAACTAGCAAAAAAAAAAAATAATAATTCATTTTTAGGTTCATCTTCTGAGAATGCCGTCATATGTCGCCGGCAATTAATTAAATATTAGACTATAGCTCAAAAGATAATGATAAAAAATTCGAAAATCTTGTCGGTAAAGTAAAAATTTTTTCATAATGTTTTTGCGAATTTCATTAGCTTTTTAAACGTTTAAATCCACCTATAGGTTTTGTCCAAAAAAATTTAAAAAATCCGCCAGTATGGGTCGGTTTGACTCTCAAAGACAACGCGGAAACTGTGTTGGTTAGATGTCATGGTAACCCTTGTTTACCAGCATGGTGGTACGGCGAATATCATTTTACCCGATAATCTTTAAAGTAACTCGCTATGCTGAGTTAACTCACTCGTTTAATGTTGGGTTAAAAGGGCCATTAGAAACTAGCGTTTTACTCTAAATTGAAAACTGAGATAACTGCATTCAAAATTATGAACCTTTTGTAAAGACGTATATGTGAAACAAACGATTTTATGAAAGAGTAATTTTACAAGCAAATTGTTCTGCAAATTTAATAGGTTAAAACGTCATTTGAAACTTAATTTGCAGTTTACTTAGCTAGCTACTTATTTCGAAACTTAATTTAAAACTTAGATTTAATTTGAAAGTAAATTTAACTTAATTTGGAGCTTAATTTTGTACTTAATTTACTTGAAACATAATTTCCCATTACGCTTTAAAGAACATTTACATCCACGTGCACCCAAAACTATCAGCAGCAAAACAATCTAAGCGCGGTAACGTCAAAAAGTATAGATTGGATTCGCGGGTTACCTAATCTTTCTACGCTGCCATAATATTATCGATGCAAAAATATTTCAGTCTGTTTGGCTAGAAGTTTCTCTCATCGAGCGTTTTCTTTTGCTCTCTCTCTGCCTGGAAGCATATCTTTGACCTACTTAAGGTCGAATTTTATCTGGAAAGAGCCGTAGGCATGTACACAAAATATTGTCATCGCCTGATCTGGTGATAACCCGATACTATCAGTAATGAGGTTTGGTTTGGATCAAAAAGGAAGTAGGGGAAGCAGGAAAACACGCATTTTTCCCTTGAATTACAATAATTAAAACCCCCAAAATTATTATTTTTATTATTATTTCGTCACAAAATTGTTTAAACCTTTGAGGCGCAACCCTTCCCCAATGCTGAAAAAAGGGCAGCCGTTGCCATCGCTCAACATAACTACCAGCAAGATGGCGGACGATCGAAACGTTCATCGCGTGCCACAGATCTAGAGACCCCTTTTTTGACACAGCTGGCGCACAGCCAGCTGTCGTCAAAAAAGGGGTCTCTAGATCTATGGCACCCGATGAACGTTTCGATCGTCCGCCATCTTGCTGATAGTTAAGTCGAGCGATGGCAACGGCTGCCCTTTTTCAATTGGCTGTGCGGTCACAGGTCTCTAGATCTAAAATGGGTCTCTAGATCTGTGGCACGCGATGAAAGTTTCGATCGACCGCCATCCTGCTGGTAGTTAAGTCGAGCGATGGCAACGGCTGCCCTTTTTTCAGCATTGGGCAATCTATCCAGCTGTTATCGCGTTCTTCCATTTTTCAGCAGATGTCAGTGCTGTTAAAAATAATCGCAACCATTTTTTTACGGGAAATGAAGTGCTAAAAACAACATTTCTAAGGATTCTCGTGGAATTCTCGTAACCCAACTCGAAAAGGATTCTCGTGGAGCTATGCCATCCGCAACTATTTTTTATAGAAATCAAATCTATTCTTCGTGACCGGCAACAGTCCAAACGTCAGAGTTGGGTGTTCCCAGAGTGGGAATACTGCGCATTAAAGGGTTAAGTATACATTTATAAATCTAACGATGAATTATTATTTTTTTCCCCCAGAAAATGTTGTTTTTAACAAACTGTAAGTTGACGTATTTAAAATATCTTTTTCAAATGTTTGTTTTTCCTTTTTTTAATCCCAGAAAAACGAAGAGGCACGTGTTGATTTTAAGAAATAGATAACGGTATGTTTTTAGATAAAAACTTAATAAAGATAAATAAACTTTAACCTTTTATAAAGGGCGTTTTAAATCAAAAATTTTTTAATGTGCATATAAACTTTCTTTAATGTATATTACTAAGTGAAATTAGAAGACAAAAATCGATAATTCTCAATCATGTCAAAATTTGTGATATAGATACTACCCACATGGGCTTACCACACTTACCGTATTTTCACACAAAATGAGCAACGGTGAAAATGTTTTTTGTAACAAAATTACTAGTATTTACTAGGTTTTCTAGATTTCGCGCTTGAACGGGGATAGGGGACCAAAACGTTCTTTAGTGTTCCTTTTTACATTTCCCTTCATATCTCAGAGGAAAAAAGAGATATCCGTGATAACCGTGCTTTAACATGTAGCTAACTGAAATACCTAAAAATCAATTTCAGCGTTTTTTTTAGAATTCGCACCCTAACGGGGTAAAGGACCAAAACGTTCTTTTTCCATTTCCCTTCATACTCAAAGAGAAAAAAAACAATGGCTGTAAAATTCTTTCTTTAAAATGTAACGAATGTGCCTAAAAATTATTTTCAGGATATTTTTAGAGACCGTGTCCAAATTGGTGTAAAGGTCCAAAACGTTGTTTTCATATTAGACTTGCCCGAGAAGGATTGCCCGATAAAATATGAAAAGTCACCAAGGTTTGGTGATTTATTGCCAAGTTTGGCACCAAAAATAAGTCCCAAAACTGAAACTAGTGGGGTGATATCTTCCGTATTTGTGGAGAAAATTACTTATCCCTACTGTTTATTTTAAGGGAATATTGGTGTCTACATTTGGGTAAATAAAGCTGAAGTATAGATAGAATATGCCTAACGAGAGGATTTTAAAACAGTTTTACTTGGCGATTTTAATGCAGATTTCAGTTTTGAAGCTGTGTTTTATACCAGAAAGTGCGCCACACTCACGGATTATGATGCATATTCAAAACAGAATTAATAAAGAAAGTATAGTTAAGGAATGCTTGACGAATATTGTAACACAGTTTTTGTAGGATATTTTAATATAGGTGTTTATTCCAAATAAATCTGTAAAAGCAAGGTACTGAGAAAAAAGGAAAATGTACTCCTTTCTGAGTACTTTTTTATTTTGTAATGGCCCCGATTACTTTACTCTTAAATTAAGCAGCACATGTATACTCATTTCTTGAACTGTAATGTATATTTAAGCACGTCATGTACTCGTTTCTCGCGAAAATGTACTTAAAAAATTCGAGTGCATTAATGTACTCATTTTTAAGTACTTTCTTTTTAACAGTGAAGTGTTTTATAAAACAAGAAATACAAATAAAGCCGACGCACGCATTATGATATGTGTTTAATATACTGCATTATAGTGCTCATTTAAGATATAAAACTTTCTCGGATTTTCCTTCTTTCACTTTCTTTTTTTTTTAATTAAAAAAAATGTATCCGTGAGGGTTTTGTTTCTAAAAGTAACTAAGGCAGGGTTACTTGATACTCGCAGAGAAAATGGTTTTCGATTTGTCGCGTAAACACACACTGCAGGATTAAAGCAGTCGCTTTAAAATGCAGGGAAGCTGATCTGAGTTCGCGCTGGCGTTCTTGTTTTTGAGAGACATTATGTACCATATCTGACAGCCCGTGATCCTTTTAAGGACCCTACGCAGATCCAGAAACGGCATACAGAGCTTACGTAGCCCCTCCCCCCTCCAACCCGAAAGAACTAAGTTTACACTATAGAAAATTGATTTATTTTGTACATTCAAATGAATTTATAAGAAATGAAGAAACAGAATAATTTTGTGCTTCCTCCAGAATTCTTCTTTGGATCCGTCACTGAAAAGGACCACTCATGACGAATTTTGGAGGGAACCAAAAGAGTGTACAGACGTTTAAAATTGCATTAGTATGTTAAATGCTGACAAGAGTTGACAAAAAGGAAAATAACAATACAATCAAGGCTGTCCGATCATGAAACATTGATCCAGATAGGAATATATAAATTATTTTTGAGACTAAAATTTTGCTGAGACAAGCAGATGAAGCTATAACCAAAATGTGTTTGATATTAATTTATTTTCCATTTGTATTTATTGGTTTAACAATGTGCATTCCGTGCGAAAAACGGGTACTTCAGTTAGTATTAATATAAAATAAAAAGTTTAAAGTCTGAAAAGCTTTTCATTTATAAAATTAGTACCTGTAGACCAGGGATAGCTAGCCAATGGCACGCGACACAGTACTTTGGGCACGCCTTCGATCAAAACGGTTTGCGTTTTAATTAAAAATAACAAAGTTCACCATGAAGTCTCACGATCGAACGGTCACTAAGTCAAAATCACTAATTCAAAATTATTTGACGGCACGTCTATGGCCCCATTAAACATTTCTTTAGAAAAAATGGCACGTTGATCTATAAAGGTTCGCCAACCCTGCTGTAGACAGAGACCAGGGGCGTAGCCAAGGGGGGGGGTTAGGGGGGGGTCATAACCAACCCATGAGGAATTTTTTGCCATACAAAATGTATGTTCTTCACTTCCTTATCACACACATGTATGCATATATGTGAGTTGCAGTAGTCATAACCCCCCCCCCATGAAAAATTTCTGGCTACGCACCTGACAGAGACAAACGAATTTCTTTTTACTTTTTTATATTCCTTTTGAAGTATATAAAAATGTTGCATACACCATTTTCATTACTAAATGGATTATTCAAAATTAAAATAAAATAAAAGCTAACAAAAAAGAAAAATTTTGCAGTTTTTAAATAAGTAGCCCTTATTTTTACTTGTATACATATCCGAAAGATACGTGCAAAACAAGAATAGTTTAGAAAGTAAAAGATGATTTACTACAAAAGTGAAATGTATACGTAAAATTTATCCTTGTTCTCTGTAAACACTGACAGCAGAAACGTGATTTTGTGCAGTGCATGTTTACGAATGAGAATGTTCAAATAAGCTCTGTTTTGAAAATGAAATGGAATTGATGTGATAGACGAAAAAGGATAATTCTGCAAGTGAAATGCCTCAATTCTGTTTTCAATCTCCAAGCGGTTGTTATGCAAAATCACAAGATGAACCCACTTTGCATACATTTACACTTTGTTCTTTACTTTTTTCGTTACAAGAACTAAGTGTAAATGTATGTAAAGTGGGTACATCTTGTGATTTTACATCACAACGGCTTGGAGGGTTAAAGCAAGATATTTTTTCGCAGAGCATTTAGTGGTCCACGGAGCACACTTTTAGAGACCCTGCATATACTGTTAACCCATTTGTGCCTAGGGTCCCTTTTTTGGGACGGCATTTTTGCTATTAATCGAAAACGTTATTTATTTTTCCTAGCCTTTATTCATGAGTATTGAGCCTCAACTCTACAAAATATTTTAACATGACCAAATAGGATGTTAATATTTCGATTTTTATGCATAATGATTTTAAAATAAATCATCCCTTGTTCAAGAAGTTGACATCAGAAATTTATCTATTATTTCTGTTATCAGTAAAAATCTAAGAAAGTCGCAAAAATATCCAGGCACAAATGGGTTAATACAAGTACTTCAATATTTCACCATAAAATGGTGTAAATTAGCTGCAACTTGTGGAGAGACGTTGAACCATGATTTGGTGCTTAAATAGATCAAGGAGCCAAATCATGGTTCAACGTTTCTCCATTGAAAGGTTGCAGCTAATTTAGCTTCATTCCATGGTAAAATGTTGAAATACGTCTCTTAACGGTGTGAGAATAATTGTTTTAATGTCGGAAACCTTAATGACTACCGATCAGTCTCCATCTGTCGCAAATATCCAAGCTGTTCAATAAAAAAAATATTTCATTACGTTTCTTTGAGCAATTTATTGAATGTCAAAATGTACAGAAATATATATATAAATATATATCATGGAAAAGATTTTCGTAAGTATATTTTATTGCTCTTTCAGACTCAACTTCTTCTCTATATTAACAGTCATCGCCGTCGCGTTGTTTTCCATCCCTGTCGACGCACCAGCATTCTTTTCCCTTGCACTGCTTGGGACGATAGTAACCATCCTTGGTACATCTAGGAACATAGGCATCCTCTGAAACAACAAATGAATGGCAGAGATGAATTATGGGATACTCCCTCGAAAAGAGTGAATTAATAAAACAGTTAAATGGGGCACTGCAGGTTAGCACAAATTCACCCAGAACTTTCCCTAACAGTGTTCTCTGGCAACACCTCCTACATATAGAAAGCCTGACAACTCAAGATGTGACGTCATCACAGCTTTATTTTCACAAAGTAAAACTATTTAAAATTTATGGTGAATGCTACAAATACTACAAAATATCCTAAATTAAACATTAAAATTGAAATACGTTTCTCATGCAAAATTATTCATAGCATATTATCTAATTACTCATAGTTAAAAATTGCCACATTTGTACTAAAATTACATTTTTTTTCAATCAAATTATTAAAATATTGTTATTTATGAGTAAATTTACCAGAAATTTTCAATAGTTTTATTTTGTGAAAATGAAACTTTTAAATGTAGGCCTAATGATGACGTCAAAGCTTGGTGACGTAGGCGTTGTTAGGTTTTCTTTATTCCGGAGGTGTTGGTTCTGGACACGGAATGATTCTGCGATCGAGGACAAACTTCTGCAGGTAGTAAAATACTTGAAAACAAAGCAGAATCACATAGTAATGTGGGATTATTAGCATGTGCATTGCACTCGCTAATAATCAATTTGGAAGAAGTATTGAAGTAATGGTGAACTTTCTGACGTGGTTTGTTAAAACTTAATCGACCTTTTTGCAGGAAGCACTTGACTAAAATTGATAGTTTAGAAATTTTGCTTTATTTTACACATTGTCGTCAAAAAAAAAAAGGTTTGGTAGTAATATTGAAGACAGTTCAATTGTGCGTCAGAAAATCTATTTCCAGGTTTTCATGGAAATACACGTGGAGGTAATGGTTATGCTATTAGTTCGGGATGTTGAGAGGCTCTTTTTTTTTTTGGCGTGTGCAGAATTCTGAGTGATCAAGAGAAACTGAAAAACTAGTAATAGTGATGAAATTTTACTTTAACAGAAAAAGTCAGGAAAGATTGCAAATGATATTATGAACTTGATAAAGTTTTAAGTGAGACGAGGAAAATTATCTGAACCCTGCATTTATGAATATTTTTACATTTGCAGCATATCTGAAAAAAAAAATAATAATAAAAATGACTTGACATAGATGTGTAAAAGTGGCCTATACGGGAATTTTCTTGGGGAAAGGCTTAGTTTAAAATAAAGGAAGAAAAACTGATTCAACCTAAACAGAACGTGTAATAAAGTAAAATGTTACCCTACAGCACTATAATATTTTCTTTTTTTTAGCTAAACCCTCTTTAAAAAAATCCTTCAGGCTAGTTTTGTGGACCTAGATCAGGTCATATTTAGAGCAGTTTTTAAACCCTAAAATCACACACCGGCAAAAGAAAAAACCACCTTGCATTCCGAACTAGTAGCATGATCATTATCCATATCAGAATTTCCATGAAAACATTCAATTTGATTTTTTTTTGGAGCCCAATTTATCTGTCAATATTATTACTGCTTGTTTATGTACCTTCTACGAGACGGTCAAGATAGTACATTTAAGTACGTAGTAAAGTGTATTTATGGACATCACTGTCTATACAAACATCCCCATAAAAGGTCAGAGCTTATACATGATATGGATCACTAGGAATAAGTTTGTAAAAACACTTATTCTGGATATACTATGTGATTTGGTCTATTTATGTACATTTTCTGGATTTTCGAGGTTATGTCCTGAAGTAAATGTCTTGTAAATGTCTATACTATACAGACGAGTAAGTACTATGGATGAGCTGGGTTAAACCTAAGACATAAAGTGGACAGACCAGCATCAATGGACAAATAGAGGATTTGACTTTAAGACTTGAGAATGTATTCAGTCCCCATGTGATTGTAGAAAAGTCATATTTCTAGCTAAATTATTTTTAAAAAAAACTTTAAAAATTATTTTGATTTACTGCACATCCAGCATACCTGTTGGGGTGCCCAGTGTAATTATATTTCCCACGAAAAATGTTTAGTTATTTTTTTTTTTTTCATTTAATCAGGTTGTCCAACAATGTCAGGAGGCAAAATAATATCATTAGTAGCCTGACCGACATAAAAAAGTCGCCAGTTAAGTAGCCATTTTCTTAATTTTAGTTGCCAATGACGAAAACCGAAAGCTGATTTTAAAATGAGCCGCCTGAAGTATGCTACAAGTAGCCAAAAACGTGAAAATAGTACGAAAACAACAATTTTTATTAAACAAAGTCGATTCTTTAAATTAGTAGCAAAAATCGCCGGAGGACACCCTGTATAATTAATCCTTACCGGATTTGCCCGAGCTGAGCTCGGGTAGGTAAAAACGTTCTATTCTGGATTATCCCGAGTGTAACTCGGGCAGTTGGAAATTTTTTATTTTTCACGTAATCTTTCACGAATTATTTCGTTTTGCTTTCAAACACTTTAATTTACTTTTCTACACACTAGATGGCATCACTGTACACGATTTAAGAAATCTTATATGAGAATAGTGGTATTATGTTTAAAAATGTAGATATATCAAAATATGCATTTTAAAAAAATGAGATTTTTTGACCCTCCAACTGGAAAAAAATTGAACCGACAAGGGATTAGGTTAAGCAAATGGTACTGACTGTTAGTGATTGCGTCGTCTCTCGCCCTGATGCAGTCGCACGCCTTGATGCTCTTGGAAGGGGTGTTGATGTTATCTCCGTTCCTCCTGTAGCACACGCACCAGTCTATGCCAGTGAAGCACTGCAGAGCGGAGTAGTCGCCGTTCTCGTCGCAAGATGGGATCAGGTGCAGGAAGCTGGTCGTGGTGACGTCGAGACGCCTGGCTCTGTCCTCCTCACACGCTGAGGGCACTGGAAAGCAGAACGTGAACGTTTGTAAATTTGGCACATCCTCCAGATTATCAAAGTCCTGCGCTCAAAATATATCATAGGATACAACGAAATCTATATATGTTATTCCTATGTACTGTACAATATACCCTATTAAAATGGTTTACGTTCGGGGCCATCGTGATTCTACTGGGCCTGCTTGTGCACTCCGATGGGTCATCCAAAGAGGAATACGGTTGCTCACTTATTTCTTCCAGCACTTAGATACGTCATCTAACGACCGAATCTAACCAATGAGGAAACGTCCGTCGGCCTCTTTCAGAGTGCACAAGCAGGCCCGCTAGAATCACGATGGCCTCGGTACGTCGCAATCATAGTTCTTTTATAGGACCAAACAAAAGAATTAGAAAAGTTATATTTTAAAGAGCATTTTTTGACTATTTCAAACACAATCAAACTGGTATATGTTCAACTCCCTCACGGCTCGACTGCTGTGGGACCGTGCACGCTAATGGGAGCTGGTGCACGTAAAATCCGTCATGGCTCCAATGCCCTCCAAGGTGTTAAACGATACCTCTGGAAGGTGCCGATTTCAGGGGGTTGGTCTCTTCTCTGGAATTGTTTCAAAATTAGGGGACCCCGGGCTAAAGTCGGACTTCCTCCCATTGGGGCCCACTAAAAATGGAAGACGCCCCCCTCTGTCCATCGCCGCCCTATTAGGAGGATCTGTCACTGCATGCTGTTGCCAGGGGGAGTAATAAACAACAACGATATATGTTATTTAGGATTAGGATTACAAAACAATGCTCTTTTTCGAAAATTTGTCTGTAGCATTTATAAGCTTTGTATAGAAGCACTCAAAATATTCCAAATAAATTACGATCCGTAGCAATTTAGAGGCATCAATGGATTTAAAGCACGATATATTATGTACTGAATGGAAACCTTTATACCAATTTACTGTGCATTTAAAAGATGCCATTTAAAGGATAGCATAGTAAGTTCTTTCACAACGTCTCGCAAAATTGCATTTCCGTGATTACAGTTTTTTTGAGGTTTTTCCAAAACCTCACCAATTTTGGTAACTATACATCGCCAAATTTGGTTGATAAAGAATTATTGTGATGGAGAGTGTTTTATACTCGATGAGCTTGACTTGATTTATTTCTCTCGCTTTTAATTTCACAGGAAATTGGAAACCCAATTTTGGTATTCCATATTTCCGCACAACGAGTCCAATAATCTGGCCAACACTGTATTGTGACGTTGTCCGAATAATTACGAACAGTTAGTACTTATAGATACCCATCTGTGATGCTCTCTTTTCTTACCCCTCAATACTTGAATCTCTCCGACAACCTTTAATCTGTACGGTATTGTAAAGTCTTCGACAAGAAGCTATAGATTTTTGATAATGTGCAGTTCTTATGTTATAGAACGAATAAATCCCTGAGTGCTTCAAGGGCTCTTCAGAATTTGACACTATAGCGATGTGAGGAATCTCATAACTTTCGAACACTTACTTCAAGCATCCCACATGATCGAAATCCACTTGAGATTCCAGATGACAGCCGAGATGGGCTGCTCAAGGGAGATAAGATTGGTTTCAGACAGTGACCAGTGCAGAGGTAAATTTCCTCTGGTGTTAGGCCGGAAAGTGCCAGATTTTGCCCGAACCCGCCATCTGACTGCATAAGTTTCCGACTCAAATTTTATGTGCTTGTATGTGCCGTCTAATAAAGTGTTTTGTGGGAGCAAAGGGGCTTCATCTCTTTATTTATGACGCCACAGTATATGGACGGCGATGTTTTCCAATAATAACACGATTCCACTTTCCAATTTACCGCATCAAAAAGAGAAGAATATTACGTATGCATAGGATTCATACTGGAAAACTAGTTTACGCAAGTAACATACGTCAGAGAATAATACACTTCTAAGTGATCTCCTTCAACGTTATTCTGAGCGCTGCCACCACTCTTTCCGCAGTTCGCATCTGATGCAAAAACACCGCGCTCTCTCAAGATAACCTTCAAACGCATTTGAAGAGATCTAGATTCGAGACTGGACATAACATGACTGACCACTCGAACTCTGACTTCGCGAGCAGTTACTCTTTTTTTTATTATTATTATTAATACGGCAGGCAACAGTTGATTTAGTAGAGATAAAGCAGAGAGTGAGGGGAAAGAAAATAGACTGTCAAAGCATAACAACGCAGAAGCAAAAAAATATTTCTAGTTGTTATCGTGTATTTTTAGGGCACGAAACTCAAATTCTCGGCTATTTGAACTGAACTCTCATTTGTATTTCCTCGTAGGAAATAATGCATATATATTGTGATAGCAAAAATTTCGGTATTCAGGTTTGGTAATGCGTATATTTATTTTGGTAAGTTTCTGCTCGAAATTTGCACAAGCATTTATGCATTGTACGTATGTAACTCGCAAAATTAAAAAACGATCAGCCGCAGAATGTTAAAATTTTGCATTTAGGACTGCTGCAACAGCTAATTGCGCACTTTTCCTTAAATAAACAACAAAACAAAAAACCGACTCGGTAATTCATGAATCTTTCAATACATCAAGACTATGGAAATCTTTACATACATTAAAAGTTTATGGACTTAGGGACATACATGACAACACCTTAAAAGTCTGTGGACAGTGATTGGTTTTGGCATACCCAAAATATCGCCAACTGTCGATAAGCGCTTCGAGAGCTTTTGGCGAAATGTAGCCAAATTTTACAACAAAAATAAGTTTTCAAAACTTTCAGCTTGGAAATTTCTTCTATATTTGGCTAGAAAATGGCAAACTCTAATGGTTTTGAAGAGTCGTGTAGCAATTTCAATTAAAGTACGTGGTATGATATCTCTTATCATTCGCAACTTACGCGCACTATAGTTATCAGCCAACTATTTCAAATAGCTAATTGATTTTATAGTGCTGAGTATATGCTTGCAAAACGTTGAACTGCTGTTTTTCAGTTTTTCAATATCGTGACAATATTAAAATGCTGATTAATTAAAAAAAAAGACGCGATATTTTAAGTTTTTGCTTGAGATTATATTTCCCAGTGTTTTAGGTATTTCAATCTATACAATGAAAGTGCACGAATGAGTTATAAGAAATATTGAAATCTCTCAATCTAATAATTACCGCCCACAAGATTTTCGAAACTGCAAATTTAGAGTTTTTGCACACTCCCCATTAAATAAGGCTTTTCAAGAAAAGCTTTAGTTTGCCATTTTAATTGTAAATACTTAAATGCTTATTTCACTAAAACACATTCTAAGAATAAATTCAAAAATTAAATATAGTAAATTCATTCCGTGAGTAGGTTAATAAGAATTTTAAATTACTGGGAACTGCGAGCTAGTTTACAACAACTTTTGGATAGGGGTAGAGTAATCAAGAAGTCATAAGTGTTCTTCTCGTCCTGAAAATTTTATTATGTTTCGAAATTTTATAGACTATAATATGCTGTTTTTTTTTTACTGCATCACTTTTGAAATATGAGACAAACAGGCGCAATGGACATAATTTTAAAAAGTTGTCTTGAAAATTGAAATGAAAATAATCTTACCCTTTTCTTCGTCATCGGCGAAGACGAAAGTGCACAGCTGTAAAGTAAACGTTGAAAATTAATCGTCGCTATTCAGCATGCAGTATAAACACATAAGTTTTTATCCAAGAGGACGCTTAAACATAATTGTTATACCAGATTTTATAAGATTTTGTTTAATGTCTTAACATAGAGAACAATAAAACCTGCTTAGTTGACCACCCAGTGATTCCACGTTTTCGTGGTCAACTTAGACAGGTGGTCAATTTATCAAGGGTACAATACTTACTTTTTGATTTTCGAATTTTATTATCTTCGTACATTACACAGTACATGTAGTATTTAGAGTGGTAACAAGTTACATGGGAAAAAAAAATTTAATGCTATCTTTTGGTGCACCCTTCTAAAAGTTGCCAATTGACTAGAAAATGAGATTGGTAAAGTCTTAGCTCATTTGCATAATATTAACCCGTGCCGCATCGAGGTTGAATTCTTGAGAAATTGCGAATTTTGCCGAAAATATCTAAGTTTTCCTTCATTTAGTAAAAACTATTTGTCCTACAAACCTGGTTCTTGTTTTATTTCATAGAAAAATTTTGTTGCTTTGAAATATACTCTCAACGAAACCAACATTTAACGACATTTTTATGTCAGTTTGTGAATCGTACCACGAAAATCTTCATTTTTGAAAAATTAGGGAAGAAAGACAAGCTAAAAATTTTAAATAATTTTGTATTATTTGCATTAAAAACAAAAAATAAATTAATTTTCGTAACTTTAACTACAATTCGTAAACTATTTCTGTTTATTTGGTATGCATTTCTGTGCTTTAGAAGAAAGATCTTGATTTGTATTTCAGTTGAAATACATCTGAGACAGACCTCTCAAATTCCTTTTATCACAAGGCTATTTTTGCTATCTGTTATCCGTATTTACTTTTAGGACGAATATGGGCGACCATACGTAAGGGAGGGAGGGGCCATGGCCGTTCCTAGCTCCCATATTTTCGTTATGATTTAAGCACTGGTATAACGTAGAGGTGATTCAACACTAACATATAGTATCTTTCTGATGCAGGACTCTTGATGTGCAATCAGACTCCGAAGACAAGAGAGAATTTCTAGAAGAATGAACTGAGCTCATCGAAAGCAGATTTAAAAATTCTGATTTAGAGGGTGCTGTTGTTCACTGGGAAGGAAAACTGCTTCCTCATATTTTGAATAAAGAAAATGTAGAGAGAATAGTTATTTTAATTAGCTGCGGCAATGAAGAATAGTTAACAGAAGTTCCTCAGCTTGAAAATGGTACGAGAATAACTCGTGCAAAAGCTGTATTTTCAGCGGTTAAAGAATGGGAGGCAGTTGATAAAATCCAGGCAATGTGTTTTGTTACCACTGCAGTAAACACTGGTCGCCTTAGAAGAACATGCATTTTGCTGCAGCATTGGATCGAAATCTTCTATATTCACCTTGTAGCTACACAGGGGCGTAGCCACGAGGGGGGGGGCTAGGGGGGTCATAACCCCCCCATGAGAAATTTTTGCCATACAAAATGTACATTGTTCACTACATTATCACACACACGTATACATATGTATGAGTTGTAGTAGACGTAATCCCTCCCCCATGAAAAATTTCTGGCTACGCCCCTGTCGCCATCATATTTTAGAAATCATCCTAAAATCTTTGTTCATTGCAAACAAGGGCAAAACGATTACCCCTCATTCAGATATTTAAAAAAATTCAGATTGGGTGGTCTAAGTTGGACAAGGCAAAGTAAAAAACTGCTATTGAAGAAGAAACTATTACATATAGAATATATAATTTGTAAGAAATTTTAAGTTTTCTTACAGAAAATTTAAGATATCACCAGCTCAGGAATAACTATAAAGAATCAATCCAACATTGTTTAATTTTTATAAGAATCTCCCACAAAAGACATTTCTTTCAGCGTACCTGGTGCCGTTCATCTTGCCAAGTGGATGTCTAAAGCAATGTACTGCCTCAACATACTTCTTTTCAGATTCAGGTTTCATTAATAGATTTATAAAAAGGAAGTATTACAGACATTTGTTTATTTATAATGAATATTTATGTAAAGGCATAGTTCAACGCTCCCACTCCACTTTAGCCCCCAATCAAGACTTACAATTATTAAAATCACTTGTTCAATGCAGAAAAATTGATTAAAAAGTTGCAAACAAAGCACTCTATAAAATGACATGCCATCTTTGGTATCTCAACTTGGAGCAAGTTGCATTTTCATTTTTTGATGACACTTTTGCAAAAAAAAAAAAAAAAATTTAAATAAACATGGCTGTAATATTAATGTCATTTGAAAAAGATGATCATGATGATAGGGATGTAAGAACAACAATAATTTTCAACGAAGTGGATCATCGGAGTTGATTTATTTTCTTTTTTTTTTCATCGCAAACAGTAAAATTTTTATGAGACAATATAACAGTGCAATTTTTGAATACTGTGAAAATCAGCATTATTTGGAAGAAAAACAAAAAACAAAAGTGAAAGCTTTTAAGGTTGTTAATGACTCAGCTGAAAGGGGATTAAAATTAATCCAAGATTTCGGTTCCTGATTAAGTAAGGATGAAGAACAAAAGCGTTTTCTGCTACAGGTTGTATTCGAATGTTTAAAAAAAAAAGAAAAAAAAAACTTTTGCAGACTCTTCGAAAGTCCCATTATATCATAAATAATAATAATTTGTTTTCTTTATAATGTGCTTCCTTTGTGAAACATAACTTTAATAATCAAATGTGTCTGAATGTTAATCGTTCTCAATTTTATGCCTTCTTTGCCCTTATTTTCTGTTATTCTTTTACTTAGATTTCAATTTTTAAAAAGTCTATTTCATAATTTCTTAAATTAAAACCTTTATTTTGTGCTAAAAAAAAGACAGAAAAACGAAAGGAGGAAAGATGAAATAGAACATTTCAAATTGTCATAAAAAGCAAATTTTTAGGATTTGGATCACATCTAGTCCTGAAAAAGCATATACGTTCAAATCCGTAAGTTTTTACAAAAAAGTTATGTGTTGTTCATCAAGACAAGAAGTATTTTTTTATCAAACAAGACCAGCATTATGTTTCTAGGCTCAATTTTATCCGTTTTATGATGGAAAAACTGCTTTTTTGCGAAAAATCCCGTTTTTTCTAAACTTTAATCTCTGGATAATATTATGCAAATGAGTTGAAATGCTACCAATCTCATTTTCTAGCCTATTGGTAACTGTTCTCTAGCTTATTGGTAACTATAGGCTAGTTATGAGGTAACTTATAACTAGCCTATTGGTAACTAGCCTATTGGTAACAAACAAAATTCAATAACGGATTTCTTGTGACCAACCACCCTAATGTAGTATATTACAAAATTATATAAAATATGAAATCAAAATGATACACAATAGGAATAATATTGCTTATTAGGGTTTAAGATTAATTATACATACATATTACTGTACTACGTATCAATTATTGGAAATTGTTGATAGTACTTACAGTTTTCTTGTGCACTACATAGAGTTGTAAGTTCAACAGAAACAAGTTCGTTTTGAGTTTTCAGGGTTTTGAACTTCTGACGTACCTACTACTGTACACCCTCTCAAAAAAAGTATTCGAGTAAAAGCAAAATTTCCTATTTTGGCTTTGTGAATAATTATTGAGTTTTTGAAAAATGCACAACTCTATAGAAATATGGCAGGTTATAAGCATACATAGCCTAATTCATATTCTGTGATAAATAATTTTTAATATATGAAACCAAAGTAGGAAATTTATCTCTTACTCGAATACTTTTTTGAGAGAGTGTACATACTAATGCAGTTACAAAAAAAAATGTTTTACATAAAGAATAATGATACATTAAGAATCTGGACACTGAAATAGTCATTAATCTTGCTTTCTCGACAAGGTTTATGGACTTCAGACAAATAAAAATGTGTATATATATATAATATTTAGAAAAATTATATAGAAACCCCCCCCCCAAGCCAGTCATTGTTAAAACAACAAAACACTGTAAAATGCATTGTCCTCATCAGAGGGGGAAATGCACAACTGTACACCATATGTTTCAGACTCACAGCCTGAGATTTTGCCAAGGTAATGTATTATATTCAAGGTTGTATTTTGGAAAGATTGATTTAAAAGTTCGATTGATTTAAAACTTTTAACTGGAAAGATTGATTTAACTTAAAACTGGAAAGATTGATTTAAAACTTTTAAATCAATCTTTCCAAAATACAGCCTTGAATATAATACATTACCTTGGCAAAATCTCAGGCTGTGAGTCTGAAACCTATGGTGTACAGTTGTGCATTTCCCCCTCTGATGAGGACAATGCATTTTAAAGTGTTTTGTTGTTTTAACAATGACTGGCTTAGGGGGTTTTTTCTATATAATTTTTCTAAATATTATTAAACGCATGTTTTCTTTTATGCTGCTTTTTTAAGCGCTAGATAACATGTGAAGCAACTGTAATTTTGTTGTATTTTTAGATAAAGTTCAACTATATATATATATATATATATATATATATAAATATATATAAATTATTTGAGGAGAAAAACCTCGAAAAAGTCAGGAAGTGGTCAACAGACAAAGGTTTTCAGAAATTCTTTTGGATAAATTCTACTTAATTACCTGGTCAACATATAAGTTACACAGGTGATCAACTTATAAAGGGTTCACTCAATGTTTAAGTAATCAAGCTATTCCGTTCTTGGTGAATTAGGTCAACTTACAAAATCTTCACAGGTTTCAACTGTGGTCAACTTCACAGGTTTCACTGTAACAAGTTACTGTCGCCTTTTAAAACAACCAAATATTATAAATGTACGCATAAGCTTCAGTTGAGAAATAAAATTCACCTTTTGATTTATCTAAGTGCTCTTGGGGTTTTTTTAAGCTAAAGTTCTGACATACTAAAAGAAAGTTACTAGCAGAAAACAATTTGATCTTTTACAGAAGAATTAGAATTAAAAACTCTTTTACTTCATTTAAATTTTTGAAACTGTACAAAATTTGTTAAAACGAAAAGATTAATTATACGACACATGCATAACCTTCTAAATAAGATACATAAAATTCTAACTAATAACATAAAAGTTTTTCATTAACTCATAATAAAATTAAATTAATAAACTTTATTCGTTATCTTACAGCATATAACGAATTTATTAATTTCTGGAAATTAAGTAACAGGGGGCGGAAATTGATATTTGTGGAAGTAATAAATATTTCGTATAGGAAATTATATTGACCATAAAATTATGGTAACTAATTAGTTTTTAGTAAGCGTTTTAGCACATGAAACTTAACTGTTGCTATAAAATAAAACAGAAAATTTCTGGAACTTAAACGAATGATAAACTTCTTTATTTGATATTTTATTCTATTAACAGTGGATATGGTTCAATATAAACTTGCCAAATAAACCACGTACAAATAATTTTGGGAGCTTCATCATAAGAGTTTTGTATATAAATTATAAAAACTTTTCTAATGTAATTGGAATCTGTTTCTTAAAAAAGAAATCTATAATTCAACAATTATAGATATCTTTGAATGAATTACTTAAAAAAAATAATAATGCATTATTTTTTTCTGGGGATCCTCCTGGATAGAACATTTTAAGGGGTTCCCCCCCATGTTGATTGATTTGCGCCATCTTTGAAGAACAGAAAGATTGTCTCGCAGCAATAATCGAATCATCGTCAGATTTCGCAAGTATAAAAAGCCCGCCTTTAGTTAGAAAGGGAAAAAAAATAACCACTGAGTGACGCAAAGTATATAATTACGTTTCAATTTAGAATTTTATAACATGATCAGCATTAAAATAATTTCTTATAGCACTTAAAAGACAACACATTCCATGTGATCATCTTTTAATATTATGTCGTTCATATTTACATAATGGAACGTCAAAATGTGACATCTGGTAACTTACCAAAAGTAATCCCACAACTTTTAACATCTTGGCAAGCCTAAATTAAAATAAATAAATAAATAAATAAGTACGGTATTTTAAATATGTAGACTTACAAATAACCTGTTAACTAAAAGTTAGAGCACGGATAGAGATAATTTGAGATGTTTTATATAATCCTACAAAAGTGTAACTGTCTTATGAAAAATAAATTAAATGGAACTCTAAAAGTTTTTGTAGTTTACATTCTTGAAGCTTCATACAGTTTAATTAAACAAAAAAAAACTTGTTTGTTTAACAAATTAAACAATTAAGCTAAATAAAAGGTTCAATTTCGGCTCAAGGTTTTAGATCTAGTTAAGTGTCTTTTAGAAAAAGTATACTACTAAACAATATTCGATATTTTTATTCATACACGATAGAAATGAGCAAAGCAAATTTCTGCTAACAGTGTTGACTTTAATTTTTTGCTTTTTTGCCTTTAATAAGTGATTAATAAAAGGAGTAGATCAAATAAACGGAATATGTAATCTTCATATTAAATTAATGTTTTCAGACCTGAATAATTTTTCTTTGAATCAAATATATTTTATCCTTTCTTATAAATTTCTAGTAACAAATTAAGAATTGATTAAGAAAATGAAATTAAAAAACGGAATGTTAAAATTTAGAGAAAAATTGGTTTTTATTTGTGTGCACAAAATAGGACAAGCATCCTGTACGATAGTACAGGTAATTTTTGTGTCCTCACTTGTGGACGCATGGTCTGCACTGAAAAAAAGGTTTTGTTGATTCAACAAAATTTTGGTTGGCTCTATTTCAAAGAAATACTTTTGTTGAATCAACACATTTTTTGTTAATTCAACGAAATATTTTTTTAATTTAACAAAACTTTTGTTAAAACTAACTAAATTTCTGCTGAATGAACAAAATTTTGTTGAATTCGACAAAACATTTTTTTTAAGTGAAAGAGTTAAAAAGAAAAACCATTTTTAAATTTGTAAGTATATCTCTAATAACACAAACAAGAAGACCGAATCATTTCTGTATTATACTTGAAAGAGATAATCTATGTAAGATAAATAACTTCAAATGAATATTTAATAGTTATGTTTCCTAAAAACTTCCAAATGCAACTCTTCTGCTGAAAATTGTCAGCTAAATGTTTGAAACTAAGTAATGATAGTAAATTTTTAAAAGCTGAATGAAGACACCACCTGGCATTTTTTAAGGGGCAATTTAAAAATTTAATGTTTGTCTAGAACTGCATGGAATATGTCATCACTATCAGAAATCCCATTTTACCTAAGGTACTTCCTTGAGGGGAGGGAGGGGGGAGGAATTTTCCTTCGCCCTAGATCCATCCTTGTTTAAATATTATTTCTTATACCTCTTAATGCACTATTCATCTCAATAATGTTTAATTTTTTTTAAAGGAAATATAATAAATAAATGATATTTAACATTTAGCGTACTTTTATTACTTTTAAATTCAGCTTTTTCTACACATTCAAAATAGCTGAGAGAGCTTAGATTTTATTTAATTGGCTACATCAAAAGAAAAAAAAATATTAATTAAAATATGAAAAGTGTATAGCTGTCTTAGTCTAAAAAATAACTGTAAAATAATTCTGCAAACATCCAACTTCTTTTATGCATCTGAACACAACAGAAGAAGAAAAAGTTCAAGTGTACTTACCGGTGCTAAATAAGATAGCTTCCAAAAAAGAACTTTTCACTAACTCCTGTTATATATTCATGATATCTCCATTTCAGATGTCACTGTTCTCACGGTACGAGATAGATGCGACTGCAAACGCACGGTCTGGTGGGAAACGAAGCATCTCGAAGTTTTTTTGATTAGACTGAATGATATGCAAAAATAAGCTAATGCTTTTAGACGTATGCACTTTGATGCATCGAAACAAAAAAAAAAAAAAAAGAAAAAAAAGAAAAAGTCGAGGTATAATAGAAATTCCAGAACATATTTACAGCGCTGGATTTTAATTACATAATTGCCGAACAGACTGTGGTAATTAACCCTTTGAGGCGCAACCCTTTCCCAATGCTGAAAAAAGGGTAGCCGTTGCCATCGCTCGACTTAACTACCAGCAAGATGGCGGACGATCGAAACTTTCATCGCGTGCCACAGATCTAGAGACCCTTTTTGGACGACAGCTGGCTGTGCGGCACAGTTAAGTGAAGCGATGGCAACGGCTGCCCTTTTTTCAGCATTGGGCAATCTATCCAGCTGTTCTCGCATTCTTCCATTTTTCAGCAGATGTCGGAGCTGTTAAAAATAATCGTGACCATTTTTTTTTACGGGAAATGACGTGCTAAAAAGTAAAGGATTCTCGTGGAGCTATGTCACCCGCAACTATTTTTATAGGAATCAAATCTATTCTTCGTGACTGGCAACAGTAAAAACGTCAGAGTTTGGTGTTCCCAGAGCGGGAACACTGTGAGTTAAAGGGTTAATTGATAAATATTGTGTTCGAACAACCAGCGATCAAACCTGCGGTCGATTGTAATTAGGGTGTGCCGGATTGTTAAAAATCTAGACTCGCGGTTGCGGATAGGAAACGAATAATTGTTTTTCTTGGATCTGCAGATACGGATATAGAGTGTTTAGATCCGCTGATATGGGTACTGGGTGCCTAGATCCGCTGATACGGATACGGATCCTTCAGTAAGCGCATAATTTCGAAGCATGTCCCGATTAGATTGCTGCCCTGGTAGTGCAGTGGCTTACGAACAATTCTGTCACACCTCCGAGAGGCTCCACCATGGCCGAGTGGATAAGACGCTAGTGTGAAAGTCCCGCTTTCCGGCCTACCCCGCGGCTATCGATCTAACAGTCTGGAGTTCTCGTCGGTTTTTCCCAGGTGTAAGGTGAATACGCGTTAGGTGAATACGCGCATCATTCTCTCTTCTAGTTGAAAGTTTGGAATAAAATAATAATTAAAGCGTAGCAGAAGATTACCATTTTATATAAAAACATTTTCTTTAGATTTAATCCGACGCTAATCAATCCTGAATTTGAAATGCGGTTGAAATATTAAATTATTCAATTTATTATTTTGAAATTTTAAAGAATTATACTATAATAGTAAAATAATAACATTTAGGGATGGACGCGAGATGAAAAATCGGCTGTCTCGTCTCGCAAAATCGCTGAAAAACTTTGTCTCGTCTCGCAAAAATCCCTATATCATAATGTAAAATATGCCTGTCTCGTCTCGCAAAATAACTGCAAACCTCTGTCTCGTCTCGCAAATTTCTGTCTCGCAGTCCATCCCTAATAACATTACGGTTGTGTGGATTAATCTATTCAAATATTCCATTAATTATTTATTTTTTACGGTTAATACTTTTATTCAGCTAACTCGAGTACAATGCGGATAAAGAATTTCCTTACTCACTATTAAACTTTGATTAAAACTATACTTCGTCTATGAACAGAACGAAAATTTGATTGAGAACTACACAGTAAAAAAATTCAGAAACGTTACATACTTATAGCAGAAAGGTTTCCGAAAGTATAGCGTAACCTACCGATGCTCTACTCCAACTCACGATTTCGGAAACATAACCCACTTTTCGGGGTAAAGTATATTTACGGGGTAAGGAAATCTTTATTTGGGACTTCGCGCGCATGCGCCATGTGCCAAGAAACAGGGGGAAAAGGGTGAACGCGTCTTCCCTAATAGCACAGATGGTCACAAGAGTTGCTGTGACGTCACAGAGGGGCACAATTGTCATAGGACAGTCACATTGTAACTTGCAGGGCCCGATCATGACCAGCAGAGGACCCGGTCATTGATGAATTTGGGGGTCCCCATCTATAAACTTTAAGGGTCTGGTAACTTGTGAGTGATGTAACTCCACTGTGTAGTCACTGTGAAATTTACTTGTGACCAGTCACCAGGTGACGTCGCCGGATGAATACTTAATAAAACGGATGAATACTTAAATAAAACAGCACATTATCTCCTAAAAATAATTTATATGGAAAAAAGAGATTTAAGATTTTTAATTTATATTTATTAATTATGGTATTTTCTCTCCATTTATAAAATATCCCCAAAAAATTTTAAGTTTCCAAAACAAGCCATACCACAAATAACTTTTGCAGTCAGTTTACTTTTAAAGCAAAATACGGCAAGAAAATCACAGCGTCGTGGTTGCGTGCTCTCCTCCGAATGCGTAAGTCCAGGCTTCGATTCTGGTCGCTAGTCCTGACTGCACCTTCCGTTAGAATCTGGTGCTGCCATCTAGTGTAAGATACTCGAAACGCTTCATCTAGTGCATGTTACTTTTTTCTGAAAAACTCGGAAAGGTTACTCGTTAATTCGGAAACCTTTGTGGTTACTCACACACACACAATATTTTACCAAAATAAACAGAAACGTTACCCATCTTTTCCAGAAACCTTGCCTAAAAAGCATGAAAATATGTAAATACTTTTCCGAAATATGCAGAAACGTTTCTAAATACTTTACCCGCATAGTTCGGAAAAGTTTCTGCAATTTTAAACTACAAGAGCTGCCCCAGTTATTGGGGTAACGTTTCCGATGTTTTTTTTTTTTTTTTACCGTGTAGTTTTAAGCATCCACCAGTCTTCAGTGGTCAACGGGAATCGAACACGCCACACTGTTATAAATAATCGGAATTTCACAGACAATATCAACCTGATTTTCACGGGAGAATCTCCTTTATTGGTGAATAAGGAATTTTTGCTGTTCTTTTAACAGAAGTTCTGTTAAAAAACGAAAATTATCTGTGATTCTTCCGAAAGTCTAGTTCTAAAAGGGCATTTTCCGTTTTCTTTCTGGTACCTGCTAGCTTGGATTGATGAAATGTCTCCGAGTCACTTTCGCTCGTAATCAAAATAATACCCACAAAGCTGATTTTTAGCAATTTTGAATGAAAGATGTTCGTTGCTCATTCTGCCTGCAGTTCAAGTTGGACTTAAGATCCCTTAAACGTACAAAAATATCGCCGCATGTAACAGTTGACTACAGATAATTGGTGTAGATTATTTTACTTAATGCTAAGTCCTTTTGCTCTGGGTGCTACGTTAATGCAGTGGACACGACGAAGTTTACTTCTCGGTGTTTCGCTTGTGATAATTTTATTTTATATCTGAACACCAAATGCATCTTTTTCATATTCAGAGTTGTGAAATAAATTCACCCTAAATATGGAGGGGGGTGCTTTCGGTAAAGATTTTGCTTTAATGGGCATAGTTTCTTACGATTGGATTTTAAAAATCTCGTAGCTGTTGTAAAACAAATGAAGTTATGTTATCTCCAGTTAAATAAGTGAGTAAGTACTATTTTACCCTTTTCATGTCAATAAATTTGGTTGCTGCTTTAATTATATCTCACAGCTTGCTTAGCCATGATTGCATGTCTGTATTCTGACTGTACGTTTATAATTAGAGACTATAGTGAAACTATATTCTATTTATTTAAAAAAAAATTTTTTTTAGTGTATTAAGATGTATGTAATGTATTTGCCTTGATTTAAAATTTATTTTCCCGGACTAATAATCATAGATTATTGCTCTGATAATGCAAAATTAACAAAACGAATAATTCAAACATATTTTAACTGTGCACTATTTATAACATTATACGTACATGTATGTACACTTTTTTAAAACAACTCTGGTGTTTTACCACCAGACCACCTCCATCCCCCCCCCCCCCGCAAAAAAATTATTATTGAAGCAGGTGGTGCAGTTACAAAAACTAATTCTATATTTTAACTACTAAGAATGCGTAAAAACTTTGTTAACGCTGTGCATCCATCCCTACACACATATATGTTGGACTAGGGCAGCTTTTTCTCACGTGTAAAATAACTACAAGAATAAAGTGCTTCAATTTCTGTTGAATGTATCACAGTGTGTTCGAATGAATTAAAACGTTGGTTTCAAAAATGACTATTTTTTAATGTATAAAAACTATATTCTAAGCTCTAGGGTAAATAAATTGTCTTTTGGAAGTTTGTAGGTACCCGGTTTTGTAAAATAATGTCGCTTATTAGAAAATAAGGCATAATATCTTTCAATTGTAATACAAAACCTGATTCCATAATTTTAAATAATGCTTAAAATCCTTCTTTGTGATAGAGGAAATAAAGAAAAAAATCTTTCTCTCGTAGGGAAAAAAAAGAATTTCGCGCCTGAAAATGACGGGAAAAAACGTGATTCTTTGACTGAAAATAACGGAAAAAAACCTGATTCTGTCATTGAAAATAACGGAGAGAAACCGTTTCGTAAGGTAATATGTGAACGGAAAATAACCGTTTTTTCCGACACTGGAAATGGGGAAACGGTTATTGTCCGCCAGCGTTGCTGTCAGACAATGACCGCTTATTTCAGGAGCTCTTTATAATAGTGAATATAATCTCTTAACTACAGAAACAACACTACCCTTGCTCACAAACTTAAATGTAATGGAAGACTTTTAGGTCTCAATGTAAAAAAAATCTTTTATGCAAACACTTCTTTTTTTTTTTTCAATGGGTACATGGTACTGCAGACACGTATGTAAATGTTGTAAACGTTAGTGCTTATTTGTGATAACGCATCTCATGGGAGAAGTAAAGATAAATTAGAACACGCTGAAATTACTGCACAAGACGTACAGTGGACAAATCCAAGCACTTTGCTGTAAATAGTCAATTATTTGATACTGTGTGCTATTGATGTGCGAGTGATATTAGTGAAAGACCATAGATGTTGAGCATGTTGTTCTATTGCGATCACTGAAATTAACCTTTTCGCTCCGGCTCACACATGAAGATTTTTGTCCCAGAAAGCGGCGGAATCTATAAGATTTCATTCCCCTACTTCCCAGCTGAAGAGCACGCCTTGCCTTTTGTTTGGTAGGTGGGGGCAAATATCACTGACCACAAAAGTCCGCAAACAAAATACAAATCTGTATGCTCCATGCCGGTCAATTGACTACCACTTTCTCCCCAGTCAATTATCTACTAACACGCCTGCCTCTCCCCCAGCATATAAGAAAAGGAATTTCTAGAGGCGGGAATCTCTTATCCATCTTCCATGAAGGGTGAATGGATTTCCTGTCAAAAGAGGGGAAAGAAGTCCTTGGTAAGGCATTTGTACCAGCGCCGTTCTTCAGTCAGATTTATTTTTTGGTACAACTGTTGTACCGCTGGAGTGAGAAGGTTGATCAATTCGCTAAGATCAATACTTCGGGTGGGGGAGGGGGAGCCTGAGAACACCAGGTGTTGATTCTCTTCCCCCTTCCCGCCTACCCTGTGTTCCCTGTTTCTTTCTTTTTCTTTATTTCCAATATCAGGCAAATATCTACATAAATAAAATTAGGTTTTTGTCTGTACATTACTTGGAATTTTTAAATTTTGCGATTTCTAACCGTTTCAAGCACCTGAGAACCCAGTGCGACCGTCCAGAAAAAAAAGTTTGTCAGTCTGTCGTTCTATCATTCTGTCCGTGACGCTTTCTTTGTTCGCGCATCACATAAAAATGACTGAAGTGAATGAAATGAAATTTAGTGGCAGGTGGCAGGATAGGTGGTCACTCAACTTATACAATAGGCGTCGATTTTTTAAAAGATTTTGACAAAATTGTTCCAAAATGCATAAATTTTTTCCCTCGCATCACGTAATAATGACCAAAGCGAATGAAATGAATTCTTAGTGTCAAGATAGGTGGTCCCTCAACTTAAACTATGCGTGTCTCTTTTTGTAACAAATTTTATTTGATTTAGAGATTTCCAGAAAACTGTTTCAAAATGCGTAAATGTTAGTTCACGCTTCACGTAATAACGACCAAAAGGAATGAAATGATATTTTGTGACATGGTAGGTGTCACTCAACATAAACTGAAAGTGTCGAAATTTTAAAAAAAAATTAGTTTATCAGAGTTTGCGAAAATCCCTTCAAAATGTGTAAATATTAATTCTGGGATTTTGCAAAATTTGCTTCAAAATGTGTAAATATTTGTTGCGCATCGCGTATTAATGACTCAAACGAGTGAAATAAAATTTAATGGCATGATAGGCGATCACTCAGCTTAAACTATACGAGTATATATATTTTTTTAAATTTTGATTTGATTTTGAGATTTTGCGAAAATTATTTGAAAATGCGTAAATATTTCTGTAACAATAATATAATAACGACCAACGCGAATGAAATGAACTTTAGTAACATTATAGGTAGTTACTCAACTTAAACTAAAGGTGTCCAATTTAAAAAAAAAAAAAAAATGATTACATTTTGAGATTCTGTGGAAGCTTATTCAAAATATGAAAATATTTGCCCATCACGTATAAATAACGGAAGTGAATGAAATTAAATTTAAGTATCGTCACAGGTGGTCATTTAAACTAAAGGCTTCGAATACTTCAAAATTTTTTATAGAGTTTGAGGTTTTGTGAAAATTGAGAAAAATGTTTGTTCCCATAAAAATGGTAATGGAACTATGTTAAATGCCAAGTTAATTTAAACTATGGATGACAAATTATTTTAAATACATTTCATAGGTTTTGAGGTTTTCGTGCTCGAATCACTCCAAAATGACCTAAGAGAATACAATGAAAGTTAGTAAAATGATCAGCAACAACTAAAATAAAAATTATCGGAATTTTCTGAAAAATTTGAATAAATTTTAAAACTTTTTTAAAATGTTTATTTGCTTCTTTAGATTTTGGGAAAACTGTGCAAAAGTTTCTGCGGGCATAATGTTAACCCATTTGTGCCTGGATATTTTTGCGACTTTCTTCGATTTTTACTGATAACAGAAATAATAGATATATTTCTGATGTCAACTTCTTTAACAAGGGATGATTTCTTTTAAAATCATTATGCATAAAAATCGAAATATCAACATCCTACTTGGTCATGTTAAAATATTTTGTAGAGTTGAGGCTCAGTACTCATGAATAAAGGCTAGGAAAAATAAATAACGTTCTCGACTACTAGAGAAAGTGCCGTCCCAAAAAAGGGACACTAGGCATAAATGGGTTAAAATATCTACGGTGAATCAGACAAAATTTAGTTACAGATTAGGAATGATTTCTTGTCTTGAAAAGCTCATTCAACCTGAATAAAACTTTAATTTAGAAAATAGAAAAATTATCTGTTATCAATTTTTACTTCCTTGTACGTAGTATAAGGAAGTAATGTGATCCCGAAAAATTTTGGGGGCCAAATTTCGACAAAAAAACCGATTTTGACTACCTCAAATTTTAATTTTAAAATTTTTTTCGATGCATCTCATCGTAGGCTAGCATGCACGATCATATTAACGCGTCTGCAACTCATTTTGACCAGCGGCGAGTCTACTGTGGCCAGTTTTTCCATGCCGTCTGTACGTACGTACGTATGTATGTACGTACGTACGTATGTACGTACGTACGTACGTACGTACGTATGTATGTAACTCGCATATCTCAAAAACTATTGGTCGTAGAATGTTGAGATTTGATATTTAGGATTGTTCTATGATCTAGTTGTGCACCTCCCCTTTTGGTGGCAATCGAATGGATAGTTTATGTACAGGACCGCCCAAAAGATTCGAAATACATTGTGCTCTATGGGCCGAAATTCATTAAACTCGCCTAACTCAAAAGCTATTAGGCGTAGAATGTCAAAACTTCATATTTTGGATAGTTGTAACATCTAGTTGTGCACCTCCCCTTTTGGTTCCATTCGACTGGATAGTTTATCTACAGGACTGCCCAAAAGATTCGAAATACATTACGCTCAATGGGCCGAAACTCAGTAAACTCGCATATCTCAAAAACTATTAGGCGTAGAATGTTGAAACTTTATATTTAGGATTGTTGTAACATCTAGTTGTGCACCTCCCCTTTCGATTCCATTCGACTGGATAGTTTATCTACAGAACCGCCCAAAAGATTCGAAATACATTACGCTCTATGGGCCGAAATTCATCAAAGCGTTTTTTAGAGGTATTGGGCTATTTCAAACGACTCAAAAGTGATGTATGCTGTAAAGAGTTAGAAAATGAATTTCTCCATTAAAAAAAGTGTCTTTATCATTTATAGTTCTGCTACAGGAACACTCAAAAGATTTCCAATACATTACGGTCAATGGCAATTTTAAGGGCATTCATCCATTTCAAGCACAATACCGTCCTACCACATAAGTTAGGTGATGGTCCGACCACGGTCACGTGCCTCCCTCAAGAACTATGCCAAAAGTCGCCAAGCTTGGCGACTTTTGGTGTACGTGTGTGCATATTTAACTCTCAAATCTCAAAAACTATTATGAAATTTCATATGTAAGAATGTTGTAACATCTAGTTGTGCATCTCGATTTTTGGTTCCAATCTACTGGAGTGTTTATTTACATGACCACCGAAAAGAATTTTAGTACTTTAATGTCTATGGACATCTTCAATATAATACAACTGTAGACAGTCATTGTTTGGTACATGCCCAAAATCTCGCCGTCTGTCCTCGACCTTGGCGAGTTTTGGCGAAATACCGCCAAATTTGGCGATAGTCAGTCATTTGGTCCATGCCCAAAGTATCGCCATTTGTCATGGTTCTTGGCGAGTTTTGGCGAAATGTCGCCAAATTTGGCGATAATCTGTCAATGTTTGGTTCATGCTTAAAATCTCGCCAATTGTCGTCGACATTAACGAGTTTCGCCGAAATATCGCCAAATTTGGCGCCAAAAATTATTTCGTATTTTATATAACTCTAAAACTTTAACCCGTAGATTTTTTAACTTTTGTATTTAGAACAATTGTAATATCTAACTGTTTTCCATATCTTTTTTGACAGCAATCGACTGAGAATTTATTTACAGGGTGAGCCAAATGACTTAAATACATTGAGGTGTATGGATGCATTCCATTCATTGAAAGTCTGTGGTCAATGACTACTTTGGCTATCCCCAAAATCTCGCAGACTATCTCAAGTTTGTCGGCTTTTGGTGAAATATCGCCAAATAAAGTGTCAGAAGGAAATCTTTCAAATTGAACTCAGCTTGGCGATATCGAAATATTTGGCTAGAAATCGCTAAACCTTACTATTATTGATATTTTATTTCTTTCAAACAAATAAGTTTAGAGGAAGTGCGTCGAAAATATTTTTGATCTAATGGACGTGCAAGGAAGTCATGTGTTGGACACATCAGATTTTTTACTCAGTAATTTGCTACTTTCTAACCTTATAACTTTACATTCTATACTATTGCTAAAATTCTTATTCCATTTTTTGTACTTTTATAATGCTGTCGAAAATCCGGGGATTTTGGAAATTTGCAGAACACACTAACGACTAACCCGTCAACGAAAGGTACTTCAGCTAGTCTCTTCTCTACTCTACTTATTATAAAAGAAGGTGTCTGTGTGTGTGTCTGTCTGTCGGCAGCGTTACGGACGAACGGCTACACCTAGAAACACCAAATTTGGTACTCGGGAAGATGTAAATATGTAGTTGTGCACCTCGAAGCGATTTTTTCAAAATTCGACCTAGAATTTTTTTAATTTTATGTTTTATGCGATTTTTGGCATTTTTTCTCACCTAATTCATAATAACGGCGGAAAATACGCTCGCAGCAAAACGGCATTTGTATCATCGGATAGAGGAGAAAATTTTCTTTTAAAAACAGTTTGTTCTGAATACGTAACATGATTTACCGATTTTTAGGAATGTTTTTACTAAGCATACGCTACGGCGAATTTTTTCGTAAAATAATTTTTAAAATGTCGCATCGTGAATTCTATCCGTCATAACTTTTTGATATTTTGACAAATTGTGAAACATTCTTTTCTCCCTCATTTAAAATAAAAACGAAAAAATTATGTAAATTAGATGATTTTTTACGAATTTTAATGCAGCCTAATGTTTAGAATTTAATAGCATCAATGCGATCTTACGCCATTCATTACATTGCGATCACGGCACGAGAATTTATGTTCGGTTGTTGCCACAGAAAGGATTAGAAAAAACGGTTTTTCAACCAATCGAGTTTTTAAATGGGATATCGGAATTTCAATTCGCAAGTGAGGATCTATGACGTCAAATGCTTTAAGATATGTAAAAATTACGATATAATTTTAACTCATTTATTCCAGATCAATTTTCAACACAGTGAGACAATATTTTGATTAAAATTTACTGTAGAAATAAACTAAGAAATTCACGATTATTATTATTATAAGTGGTATTTTAATCGGGTGCTTATTTAAAAATTGAAATGTCTTCACGGTGCTGAAAATGTTCATTTTAAAAGTTACAAAGTTCGTTTCAAAGCGCGATATATTAATTTTTTTCTAGGCATTTAATTATGGCGCTGGCGTTGTCTAACATATGCATGCAGGTTGCGAGTATAGTTTTATTTTAACGTTGAATTACGTTCCTCCATAAAGGTCCTACATAACGCAAAGTTTTAATGATACCGTTTGAAAACTACTATGAGAAATATCGAAATTAACTCCCTCAACCAACCGGGGTATCCTTTACAGCAGTCAAACAGTGACGTCATAAATAAAAAAAATGAGTGAAATTTGTAAACTCTGCAACTCTAACGCCCTGTCACAATTAAAGCGGGAATAAGTAACTCCTCGAGATTACACAGTTTGATGTTCTTCAGGAGACAGGACTATGGAGGATATAAAAGATATCGCTATATTAGATAGATGGATATTTAAAATGGCACCCCTTGGATATTTTCTTCCCACGGTAAGATGAAATGCTTTGCGGCGCTAAATACGCCAATCTTATAAAACTATGTATAAATTATATATGGAGAGTTTCCTTAATGGCAAGCATTATGTGAAATGAGTATTATTTTGCTAATGCGTAAATTGCAAAGAATCGCCATAGATTCAAATGATCCCATTGGGGCCAAATAATCTAAGCTGTTGCTTTTAAACGAGCCTTGAAGAGGGAGAAGAGAAGATAGATATAGTATTAATGTACGTAATAGGCAGTATTCTTAGATTTGTAAGGATAATATGAATAATTCACAATATACCACGTTAATAAATATTTCATGAAATTAAAAGTGTTTATCCTTTTTCAACGGTTGTCTTACAACCAACTTAACGAAAAATAATTCTAATGTGCGTTAATATATCCCGCAGTAATTTCAACAGAGGAGATTACTTGAACTTTTTTAAAAATGAAATTCTGTTTTGTCACATGCAGATATGATTTTAGTAGTAAAATATTCGCTTCTTCCCGTATGAAGAGCGGGTGCGCAGCTATTTTAAAAACATCTCTTGAAAATAGCATAAATGAATTCAGAAGACCTCAAAATGTGTCAATACACCAAAATCTGGAAGTCGAATTTTTTCATGATTACAGTACTTTCCTTATATGGTACATGTTCGGAAAGAAATAAATGGTTGTCCATTTCATGTAGTGTCTTAGGTATTTAATGCTACAACTTGAGCCTAAAAAACGGTATGATGTAGAAATAAGACATTTTGAAAGCCAGGAGTTCTCTGCAAACCCTTAAGCTTTCCACTTTTTTGATAGTGAATGACACTGACGTAGTTTTTTGAGTCCTTATACTGCAATGATGCCATATTAGTACGCATGACGCAAAAAGTTTACACCAAGAGTCAAATAATTTTGCTCTTTTTTTTTTTTAAATTCCACATCACGAATAAATTCGAATTACACATGTACTAAGGAAAATTTTCGTTTCCTACCGTGCGAAGAACGGGCACGCAGCTAGTAATTCTATAAAATACGAATAGGGAAAGAGCAGAACAGAACTAAAATAAGTTCAACAATTTCCCATAACTTCTCTCGCTTGCAAGCATCGTCCTCACACACCTACAGCAGAAAGGGCAGGACACCATGATAGGCGCCAAACGTCCAATTCATAACTAGAAACGCATAAAGGGGAAGTAAGGTTGTTTGAAAAACTCCAATTCTATAAAAGTGCTTGGCAAGACAAGCATGACCCGTACGAAAGGCGGAAAGAAGTTAACAGCTTCACTTCTGCTGGGGCATCTGGAACATATTGCTTAAGAACATATTGCATAATATCAAAGTCCCTTAAAGTAAAAGGGACTCACGGAATAGTTTATTTTAGGTCGGCTATCTTATCGATATTTCCTTCTTTATTGAGGTTAGGTAGGGATGTGGTACGTCAGGCCCCTTGAGCGGTTGTTCTTATCGCCTGTACGGGCAAAAAGTGGTAATTTAGAAGATATTTGATTTTTTTAACTATATTTCTATGCCTTTTTAGCATTATACATTTTTAGTTGTCAGACAGTTTTTTTGTTGCTAACATGGCGCCAGATCTACATTAAGTAGTTAAAAAAAATGATGATTTTCAAACCATTTTAGTATGTCATTTTAATATGATATAGGTCCGTAATAAAAAAAAATGCAATATTAATTTGCCAGACGGAAATTCCATTGTTTAATTAGGAACCAGACCAATTTAATACTCGGAGAAAATAGGCGAGTTAGTAGAGTGTGCCAGCTTATGCCCAAATAACACAGACCTGTCCAGAACACCCCTAGAAGATGTCATCAAGACAAGCTGGCATATCCATAAAACAACCAGGCTTTGACCAATGCACATCCAGTTTATGTCATTATATGACACCCATTTGACGTCTTATAGACGTACGTCTATATAAACGTAGCCATGGACGTATTTGTCTATTTATACACCTTTTATGGTCAATCCTTGAACGCCAACAAAAATAATTTTTAGCTAATTATATGTAATCTTCTATACTATTAAAAACTGTGCGCGTCTGTCTGTCTTTCTGTCTGTCTGTGTGTAGCATCATCTCCTCCGAAACCGCTGGGAGTTGAGTTTCAATCGAGGTGTCCACTTATTCGAAAAATTCCGAGGAAGGTCTTCCGCTAATTTAAATTTCGAAATTCGAATTAGTTTAGGAGATATTGATAAAAAACCCCGTCAAAAACACTAATTTTTGCTCTCCGCAACTCCGCGATTGTAACCCCTGTAATGAAAATGTGAGAAATAAGCATCGAGGTTGCCATGTTTGGCGAATTTATTAAATGATTTAGACATTTGAATTAAAAATAAAAGAAAAATCATTTTTTTTTCTGTTTAGAGTATATTTGCTAGGTTATTTTTTAATAAAAATATCGCCTGCGTGGGAAATCAGAGCAGGAATTCAATAATTTTTATGTGTAAAAGAATAAGGATTTGGAGATTTCCGAGACTAATATGTATATTTTTTAGTTTGGCTAAAAAAAAATGGCTGATATGGCGATTTTGAGAAAGTAGTAGGTTCTACCGATTTTCACAGTTTTGGGCTTGGCGCAATTTTCTGAGAGCGTACCGAAATAGTATTTTTAAAAACAAGAGTGGGTTTTACTAGAGTTTAGCTTTAATTTTTTTAATTTAGCAGTTATTAGTGCAGAAATAATGCAGTTATTAAGGCGAATTTAAACGATCTAACTTGAGAATTTTCACCAAATTAAGTAAATTGATTAAAGTGAGGGGAAATTCCGCCAAATTTAAGGTCATTGAAATTCTCGCATTTTGCACATCATAGTTAACGATGAATAAAACACATTAACACATAGTTAATAATTTAAAATACTGCTCCTTTTCAAGTATATGCCTGTTGTACTTTGGCGATCAAACCATATGAGTAATAGATTACTATTTCCCTTTTTGGTTGCGGTTATTTCAATGCTTCGAATGATTCCTTGAAAAAAATCTCGCAAAATGGTGTATGTTGGCACTTTGGCGATCGAATGTGTAAAAAATCATTGATTCTTATTCGTTAAAGCAGTGCTACGGAAATTTCTTTTTCTGGTAACTGTTAGAATGGCATATAACTAATACTGTCTAATAAATTTTTTGCTTTACAAATTAAAATGTATGTTGATTCCTACTTTACCTTTCTTAGCAAAGCTGGCGATAAATATTCAAATATAGTGTAACGCTGTGTTTAATAGAGTGTGTTCTCGCGTTTGTGCTGCTAATTACATTCCACGATTGGAATGAGTGGATATTATGAGCGTATGCTTGGATATTTTTTTTAATCCCACCAAACAAGGTGTAATAAAATCGGAATTCTTTAAAAATACGAATGCTTTTGGAGGTGAATAAGAATGGTTTCTCAGAGTGGTAAAAATTGTGGGTATTGTAAGGATTGCGGGTAAATTTTTGAATTTGTTGTTAAGTTTAATTGGTGATTCATTTTAGCTATTTACCATCATTTGTGGCGTTAATTACGCCAATATGGCAGTCCTATCAAAGTAAACATGAATAATTCATTTCATGTTCTATTTTTAAGATTGCTACAGTTTCCGTAGTAACGGAATCCATTGTTGCCACTTAAGTTGTTAAATATAACAATAAGTGAAATCATTAATATCTACATCTCTTGAAACTCGAAAAATGAAAACGCATTAAATATGAAAAAATAGAACATTAACATATCTGCGCTTCTTTAAAAATAATCGAAGTTTTCATGCAATCTATTATATAAATGTGAAAGTATGTTTGTTGATTTGTTCGTCCGGGAATTCCTCCCACACCGTTCGACCTATCGGCTTGAAATTTTGCACATACATGTAAAACGACATAGAATAGTCCGTAGGCTGCTTTAAAATTCTGGAAATCCACCCAAACTCTAACTTTTTACGATTTTTCGCAATTTTCAGGGTAGAAAGCTACTCAAATAACCGATTTCAGCACATTCGTAAGCATAGTTAACAAAGTTAGATTTATTTATTTATTACTTCCAATAATTCAAGTGAGACTGACGTCATTTTGATGTCACTGTAAAAATGCATTGAAAATCCTGGTTAACAAGTTTTGACAAAAAATTACACCACGAGCGAAATAATAAACTTCCATCCAGATTATCAGATTTTGTAGAAAATAAAGTAACGTGTTTTTTCTTTCTTTTTCTTCTTTCACTAATTCATGTTAGATATCGCAACTGACAATGATGTCATTTTGACCTCATGAAAATGAGTTAGAAATCTAATTACATTGAAAGGTTTTGACGCAAAAATTACTATTATAAAAATTCAAAGTATTTTGTTTAATGCGCGTGTTACCCTTAGCGATTTTTGAGCTCTGTGATTTTTCAGAAACCATAATAACGAAAGGAAACTTGCATTTTTTTAAATCGTAGGAAATTCAAATGTCGGCACAAGATGCAAAATACTAATTAACATAATTCATAGTATTCGCTATCGGCTTGACGACGGTCGTTGTATGTATTCCCAAAAATCGTGCAAAATGTCGCCAAATTTGGACGACTTTTGGCGGTATATTATCTATATTAGATATACTCTTTTTGTGTTAAATTTTAGCAACTTAACGAGCTCTTGCAGAAAAGTTACATCATTAGCAAAATGGATACGGAAAATATTTGAAATACCGATTAGCTAGGAATAACCCCAATATCTCTCAAATTAACTTTAATAAAGTTCTGTTGCAAACGAGAGTTTTTCAACGTCGTATGTTTCAATATTACTCCGTTTGAAAACTACTGCGCGAAATGACTAAATTCGACTACCCTGGTCAGAACGTGACGTCATAGATTAAAAGTAGTCTGATATTCGTAAACTCTGCAACACAATTTAACGCCCTATTCGCAATTTTAGCGATTCCAAATAGTTACTCGAGATTACACAGTTTGATGTTTTCACGAGTCTGAACCATGGTGTATTTAAATAATATTTAAATTGGTACAGCTTGGATGTTTTCCACCACTGCGAGATGAAATATTTTGCTGTGCTAAATACGCCAATCAGACAAGAATTATGCTTAAAAATATATGGAGATCTGTTTTAATGGCATTGCATAAATTTCACAGAATCACCAAAAAGTAGAAAGGCATCATTGCTTTAAAATATCTAATCTGTTTCTTTAAATTGAGCATTAAAGACTGAGAAACGAAGATAGATAATATTAATATAAGTAATAGATAGTATTCTCATTTTTATCTTTGGTAGTAATAGTAGATTTGTTTGGATAATATGGATTAAAGAACATTATACCACGTTAATAACTATTTCGTGAAATTAAAAGTGTTATATTCATTATTTTTCAACGATCGTCTTATAACTAACTAAACCATAATCCTATGTTGCGTAATGTATTCCACGA
The DNA here is from genome assembly GCA_038373885.1 of Cheiracanthium punctorium. Taxonomy (NCBI): domain Eukaryota; kingdom Metazoa; phylum Arthropoda; class Arachnida; order Araneae; family Cheiracanthiidae; genus Cheiracanthium; species Cheiracanthium punctorium. The sequence goes on along the minus strand of JAWZYV010012748.1, from coordinate 7,650 downwards.
TAGTTTCAACAAAAGCACTACTTGAACTTTTTGACATTTTACTTTTGCATAGATAGTACGATTAGATTTTAGTAAAATATTCGTTTCCTACCGTGCGAAGAACGGGCACGCAGCTAGTCTATACTATTAAAATCTGTGCGCGTCTGTCTGTCTGTCTGTCTGTAACATCATCTCCTCCGAAACGGCTGGGAGTTGAGTTTCGATCGAGGTGTCCACAGATTCGGAAAATTCCGAGGAAGGTCTTCCGCTAATTTAAATTTCGAAATTCGAATTATTTTAGAAGATATTGATAAAAAACCCGTCAAAAACGCTAATTTTTTATCTCCGTAATTCCGCAATTGTAACCCCTGTAGTCAAAAATGTGAGAAATAAGCATCGAGTTTTCCATGTTTGGCTATTTTATTAAATTACTAGTTCTTCTCCAAAAAATTATCGCACCCGTCACTTTTGTGCATTTATGACACGTGTTTTTATTTTTTTCCAGACATATGGTACATCTAAAATTAATTTATGAATACAATCCTCAGTTAATTTCCCAGCTCATATTTCAAGATTTTCCGAATTCTAGCCAAAATTCGCACGTTCCCCTGACTTTTTCTGTTAAAGCGAAATTCCCTTACTATTCCAGCATTCCAAGTTCCTGAGTTTCTCTTGACTGCTGACAGCAATGCATACAGTAAGAAAACTCCCAGCATTCCGAAATAATAGCATGATCATTATCCACTCCCGCATTCCATGAAAATATGCAATCGTGTTCTGTTTTTCCCTTCTCAATTCGAACAATCTTTATTTCATTTTAACGCGTGTCTATTGTAGATAATGTTCAAATTACCTGCATAAATTGTGGGAAAATAATTATTTTTTGAGCTTTCTCGAATTGGCATAGTAAGTGTGCAGATTACTATGCCAATCCGCCTAGATGCAGAGTTTCATAAATAAACGTGAAGTCGTTTTTTGCCTCTCTGGTTTCCCCTCACTTAATAACGTTAACGCATACATTATGATTATTATTTTTCTACACGGTTAATAGTAGTTCAACGTCTCACCATACAATGGAGCTAAATTAGCTGTAACGTTTCCATGGATAAATGTTTCACCATGATTTCGTCGCATTGATGAATCAAAGCACCAAATCATGGTTCCACGTTCCGCTACAGAAAGGTTGCAGCCAACTCGGCACCATTTTATGGTGAAATGTTAGCTACTTTCATTAACAGTGTAATCCTATCACACTTGTACAACTTTTCACTCGTTTTAGGGTTTGTATATGGCTAAAAGGCGAGCGGTTTCTTTCCTGGAGAGTAATTTGGGGACTGTAAATCTTCCTCTGGCTGCAGCAATCGTGGCGTACGCTTTAGCTCTGAGTAAGAGTGATCTTCAAGATGCAGCTAACAATAAATTGATGGGCATGCAAAAATATGAAAGAGGTAAGTTTTGTCACATACTTTTCTTATTTTAAAATTTACAATAATTATTATTCTATAAATTTTTCATGACGTTTATTGCCGCGTGCTAGATTCCAAACACCACAAACTTCTCCAGAACACTCGCTTCCAAAATATGTAATATACCCATAAAACTTCCACGACTTGCTGAATTCTCGTCTCATTTATATCACTACAGGTCATCCTTATGAAGTCTTATAGATTCCCATTTAGACACAATTAAGGACGTATTAACCTTATTTTCGAGACAATTTAGGGTTCCGCCTTGGACAGTGGCGCGCACAGGATCATCCCTTTGGAGTTGTGGTACCAATCTATCCCCTGAAAAATGAGGAACATTTTTTTTTTTTTCTCGTGACCGTGACCGCACTTTCTATAAAGACATCAACGAACTTCAATATACTTTGATATGTTTCTAAATTATTTTTTTAGTTACTTGACTTCCCAGATTCTTACTTTTAGGAATTTTTTAGCATACTAAAATGTCATTAACTCTCTTTCTCTACGTGATGATATTAGAATGCAAAATTCGTAACTCTTTTGGGAGGGGTCCAGACCCGCATGCACCCTTCCCTCCCCCTTGTGTGCGTTACTGCTTCCACGAATATTTTCACTTAAGTTTATAAAAACTCCCACTGAAGCTTAAAAAAATAAAAATTTAGGTCTACTTATTCATTAACCCTTTAACGCGCAGTGTTCCCGCTCTGGGAACACCCAACTCTGACGTTTTGACTGTTGCCAGTCACGAAGAATAGATTTGATTTCTATAAAAATAGTTGCGGGTGACACGAGAATCCTTTTGTTTTTAAGCACGTCATTTCCCGTCAAAAAATGATCACGATTACTTTTAACAGCACTGACATCTGCTGAAAATTGGAAGAATGCGAGAACAGCTGGATAGATTGCCCAATGCTGAAAAAAGGACAGCCGTTGCCATCGCTCGACTTAACTACCAGCAAGATGGCGGACGATCGAAACGTTCATCGCGTGCCACAGATCTAGAGACCCTTTTTTGACGCAGCTGACTGTGCGGCACAAAAGGGAATCTAGATCTGTGGCACGCGATGAACGTTTCGATCGTCCGCCCTCTTGCTGGTAGTTAAGGCAAGCGATGGCAACGGCTGCCCTTTTTTCAGCATTGGGAAAGGGTTGCGCCTCAAAGGGTTAAGAGGACAAAAAAAATGAATTGGGTTCAGTGACGCTATAATAAATATATATGTTTGTACTCTATTTTTATTATTCATTTTTCAAAGGACTGCGCTTTAACATGTTCCGAACGATGGGCGTCACCCACGCGTCACACGAGGGCGCGTCACCTTAAGCCACCCTGTCCGGTCCATTTTGTAGAACGGTTTGTTTCATTTTGAATGAACACAATCACTTTTGCAAAAATGATTTTGAATAATAATTCCTCCAGACAGTTCTTTTTGCTCCGACAGGAAATTTTCAATGAGCGTACGAATAAAGGCCTACATATGTGACAATTTCGGATTGTTCCAAATCGAAAACAAACCTTTTACGTCCATTAGGTTAGTTCCTTCACGTTGCTTCACCCGTCTACTTGAAATTTTGTACAGATAGGCAAAACGATAGGGGAGGCCGTAGACGGCGGAAAAGTGGAAGAATTTATATCGAAAGGCCGCCCATTGTTTTTACGAAAATGCCTCTGGGAGCAGAAATTTTGAATTTTTACTTTTAGCCGAAGCCTAATGGATGCTTTCTAGCAACTGAGTTGGATAATCAATTTAATTTATTGTCAACTAAAGTAATTCACTCATTTGAATGACGAGATAGTAAATGCAGAGGGTTCTATCCTATGTTTACTTTCATTTTGAAATAAAAGAAAATACTACGTTGACATAGGCGTACCCGGAGCGTCGCTTGAGACCTCAAATTGAGGCAGATTTAGATTAACTGTAGGTCGATCAGACACTAAGCAAATGGGCGTTTAATTGAAACGGTGAAAATCAGGAACACTAATCGAGTAGTGAATATTACGGTTACTATTCGAATCGTGAAAACAGTCAATGTTCATGATTCGATGAACCGATTATGGATTCTGTTCGAACAGTAGTCGTCGATTCTAGAAATCATTCCAATGGCACATGCCTCGGGAAAAGGGATTCAGTAATAACGGTTCAAATCAACTTAATCTCAACACTAAAATATGCATTTTTTAATTTACTAAAATGAATAATACAAGAAAATGATTACCTTTGAAAAATTACGAACCTTCATTGCAGTTTCTAACGCATGCATGAATTTCCTCCTCGAAAAAATAATATTTGCAGCTTCAGCAAACATAAAATACTTTTCATAATAACATACTTTTCCATAACAACGGACGCCATTTGAAAACAAAAACAAGGTGCAGCAAGAGTATCTTCTCAACAACTGAATGAACCTGCTCCGTGCTCAGTTTATTTAGTTTGAAACTAAACGCACTCAGTTTTGTATACGAACGCTCTTGTTTTTAAACTGAATGCACCCAGTTTCCTTTACGAACACCTTAGATAGAAACTCGTTGCATGAGTGTTTGGCGTTTGGCATTTACGAATGCGGCCTATATGTATAAAAATTGAAATGTCGACATCCTACTAGGTCATGCTAAAATATTTTGTGGAGTTGAGGTTCAATACTCGTGAATAAAGGCTAGGAACAATAAATAACATTTTCGACTGATAGCGAAAATGTTATTTATTGTTCCATAATTTAAGCCTAGTGTCCCATAAAAGGGACACTAGGCTTAAATTGGTGGTAAAATTTAATACAGCATGCGAAATGGCCCTGACAACGCTTTTACGACATTTACCTTGTTACAGCAAGTATGTATTTAATTTCGATTTATAAAACATGTGTATATTGCACATATATTGTCATATAAAGATTGAAACCAATGGTCAAACGAATTAGACACTGAGCATTGGTAGATGCCGGAAGAGTGAAGATCCAAGATTTTGGGCCTACTGGCAGAGTAAATTTAACGATGTGGAGTTTGGGTTGTTTTTCTCCAGATATAACGTGAATACGAGTCAGAACCAGCCCATGCCATCCCCCTTTATATAGATAGCCCTCGTGTAGCTTTCACTTAGTATAACACCAAACAACTTTATGAGTTAAATACTTACTCCTCTAGAAATTAGATGCTTTAGCTTCCACTTCATTCATTGAAGTTATCATCAAGTACAAAATACGTAGGACAAATAATCAAAGTAACAGTTGTACCACTTGCTGAAAAGAAAAGAACGAAGAATGATTCAAGGTCCATCGTCTAGTCTAGCGGTTCCCAGCAGGTGGGGTGTGCAAAGCACTTGCAGGGTGCGTGAAAAATGAGAGAAATGGTGTATGACTAAAATAGGCAAAGAGCAAGTGATAATTCATACCTCAAAAAATCTTCTTATTTATATTTTACTCCAAAACTTATCTGTTTTTGCTTATTTGAACTTTTGGAAAGTGATCTTCCTTTATATGGGATGCCCGAAAAAGTTGGTAACGGGCTTTAATTCTTTAACTATTAGGGATAAGTGGGAAGTGTATATTGAAAAATGTTCAAAATAAGGGCGGAGAAAAAGATTAAACTACGAAAAAACTCCTCTGGTTAATTTTTCAAAACGTTACACTTTAAATTCGTATGCGAACCCCGTACAAAAAAAAAAAAATCTGATGTGTCAACACATGACTTCCTTGCACGTCCATTAGATCAAAAATATTTTCGACGCACTTCCTCTAAATTTATTTGTTTGAAAGAGATAAAATATCAATAATAGTAAGGTTTAGCGATTTCTAGTCAAATATTTCGATGTCGCCAAGCTGAGTTCAATTTGAAAGATTTCCTTCTGACACTTTATTTGGCGATATTTCACCAAAAGCCGACAAACTTGAGATAGTCTGCGAGATTTTGGGGATAGCCAAAGTAGTCATTGACCACAGACTTTCAATGAATTGAATGCATCCATACACCTCAATGTATTCAAAGTCATTTGGCTCACCCTGTAAATAAATTCTCAGTCGATTGCTGTCAAAAAAGATATTGAAAACAATTAGATATTACAATAGTTCTAAATACAAAAGTTAAAAAATCTACGGGTTAGTTTTAGAGTTATACAAAATACGAAATAATTTTTGGCGCCAAATTTGGCGATATTTCGGCGAAACTCGTCAATATCGACGACATTTGGCGAGATTTTAAGCATGAACCAAACAATGACAGATAATCGCCAAATTTGGCGATATTTCGCCAAAACTCGCCAAGAACGATGACAAATGGCGATACTTTGGGCATGGACCCAATGACTGACTATCGCCAAATTTGGCGATATTTCGCCAAAACTCGCCAAGGTCGAGGACAGACGGCGGGATTTTGGGCATGTACCAAACAATGACTATCTACAGTAGTATTATATTGAAGATGTCCATAGACATTAAAGTACTGAAATTCTTTCCGGTGGTCCTGTAAATTGGGTAGATTGGAACCAAAAATCGAGGTGCACAACTAGATGTTACAACATTCTTATATATGAAATTTCATAATAGTTTTTGAGATTTGAGAGTTAAATATGCACACACGTACACCAAAAGTCGCCAAGCTTGGCGATTTTTGGCATAATTCTTGAGGGAGGCACGTGACCGTGGTCGGACCATTACCTAACTTATGTGGTAGGACGGTATTGTGCTTGAAATGGATGAATGCCCTAAAATTGTCATTGACCGTAATGTATTGGAAATCTTTTGAGTGTTCCTGTAGCAGAACTATAAATGATAAAGACACTTTTTTTAATGGACAAATTAATTTTCTAACTCTTTACAGCATATATCACTTCTGAGTCGTTTGAAATAGCCCAATACCTCTAAAAAACGCTTTGATGAATTTCGGCCCATTGAGCGTAATGTATTTCGAATGTTTTGGGCAGTCCTGTAGATAAACTATCCAGTCGAATGGAACCAAAAGGGGAGGTGCACTACTAGATGTTACAACTATCCAAAATATGAAGTTTCGACATTCTACGCCTAATAGCTTTTGAGTTAGGCGAGTTTAATGAATTTCGGCCCATTGAGTGTAATGTATTTCGAATGTTTTGGGCAGTCCTGTAGATAAACTATCCAGTCGAATGGAATCAAAAGGGAAGGTGCACAACTAGATGTTACAACTATCCAAAATATGAAGTTTCGAAATTCTACGCCTAATAGCTTTTGAGTTAGGCGAGTTTAATGAATTTCGGCCCATAGAGCGTAATGTATTTCGAATCTTTTGGGCGGTCCTGTACATAAACTATCCATTCGATTGCGACCAAAAGGGGAGGTGCACAACTAGATCATAGAACAATCCTAAATATCAAATCTCAACATTCTACGACCCATAGTTTTTGAGATATGCGAGTTACATACATACGTACGTACGTACAGACGGCATGGAAAAACTGGCCACAGTAGACTCGCCACTGGTCAAAATGAGTTGCAGACGCGTTAATATGATCGTGCATGCTAGCCTACGATGAGATGCATCGAAAAATTTTTTTAAATTAAATTTAGAGGTAGTCAAAATCGGTTTTTATGTCGAAATTTGGCCCCCAAAATTTTTCGGGATCACATTACTTCCTTATACTACGTACAAGGAAGTAAAAATGTCAGCGATATGAAGATAAATATAACGCGGACTTAAAGCACTTTTCCATATCTCTGAGATGTTGCATGATGAAAGGCTGAAATTTGGTACATCACATCATTCTCGTGTATGGAGCACATTTTGCTAATTGGGAATTTTTTTGTACGAGGGTCGTAAACAAATTTAAAAAGTGTAACTTTTTGTAAATGAAAATGTAAATGAAGTGTAACTTTTTGTAAAATTTTTCTTATCTTGTCGAAAAGATAAGTCTTTTCTTATCGAAAATTTCTCTTTTCTTTTCTTATCTTTTCTTATCTTCTAAAGTCTTATTTCCGACCTTATTTTGGAAATTTTTTAAAAATTTACACTGCCCACATATCTCTAATAGATAAAGAATCAAAGCCCGTTACCACCTTTTTGAGACAGCCTGTATATTTTTCCTTAGAGCCACTGGAAAAGTCAACATGTTTCTTTTCATATCTCGGACACTTTTAAGGATCAAATGCTCAAACTTTGCACTTCATCTCATTAAAGCATGGGGCTTTTTTTACAACAGGGAATTGTTTCGTACGGGGACCGCATGCAGCAAAATTCTTTAAATAT